>JASSUY010006508.1:0-20467 GCA_032466535.1 Forpus xanthops
AAGCCAGGTAATTAAGAAATACTACCACTTAAAAAACAAACAAACAAACAAACAAAAAAAAAAAAAAAAAGAAAAAAAAAATTAAGAAAACCTCACCCCTCTTAATTTAAGCCAGTCTACTGGTCTGGATTGGGGGATTCAGGCTCTGAACTCAATGAATTCACATCACATGGATTTGGATCCATACTTAAATGCATAATAGAAATTTAAGCCTGAACATCCAAGTGAATACAGCCATGCTGTGAAGAGATAAGCTATGAATGAATAGCTTAATTGGACACTTGCAAAATTAACTTATCAAAGTAACTACCCTACACATGATCCAACTGGGTATGTTTTATATCAACCACAATTTAAAAGAGCATTTAAGTTATTCCTTGGCCTTTTAAAGATGTATTCACAATGTGCTGCTTATTTACCATGTTACTATCATGCATTTTCAAATCTTTGAAGCACTCTGATACAAGAAGACAACAGATTAATTTTTGTGTTCAGTTCTGAAGAAGTTAGCAGATACACAAACTCTATTTTTCAAGGAAATTTTCTCATTCTTTCTTCTTAAGTTAGACCTAAATCACCCTGACTAAACATATGTCTTTGCTTTCTCTGTATAACAATAAAAACAGATTTTAAAAAGAAACATCTAGACTCTATGAGGGAAAAGACCAAGTAAACACGACCACAAGCAAGACTACGTAATTATGAGAGATGAGAATTTGCAAAGAAACTACCACAGAAGGTAGTTTACCCCTTTTTATTGAGGGTAAAAGCTACTTTGCATTACCAAACACTACATACACATACTTACAATACAGTATGTCCAGACCTGCACATTTCAGAGCACAGCTTATTGCTCTGCTCTTGTCCTTTGTATTTTCCAGTCACTGCAAGAGCACCAGTAGTGATATTTATTTTCATTTCTGTCCATTTATTTTGTGTAGTGTTTTTTTTTCCAATTAATGCTTAATTCCACATTTTGGAACATTCTAAGAAAAGAACAGACATGCTTTGGGGAAGAGGACTGAAAGAGGAAGTTCCTTTCTTTCAGGGCCTGAAAGAAATAGTAAGCTTTGCTCCCAGAATTAGTTCCTATCTATGCCACAAGACAGCAGATAGTAATTGGAAAAATAAAATCTCTTGATACACAGGTGTATTTCTCTCAGCCATGCATAAGGCAGCTGTATATCTAACTCAAAATAGTGTCTCACTGTATTTTCATCTCAGTAACACAGGCAGAGGTAATCCAAAGCACACCATTGAGGTCAGGTAAACCACAGAGCCTTCCAACACATAGTGTCCTCTGCATACCTGGCCTAGTAGAAAGGTTCTTTTGTACATGCAATAAAAACATACAAATTGTCTAGTGACTTGGTGGAGTATCACTTCTTCTCATACCAACACTACCCTGATTAAAAAGCGCTTCCTAGGCAATCACTTATGTATTGCATTAATCTATACAGTAGCAGAAAAAGACAGAAGAGAGATAAAAAGATTGTCAGAAGCCAGCAATGGACTCATATACCATTACAACTACTTAGGTCACTACAGGAGAAAGAGAATACTACTAGAGTGGACAGAAAGCTGTGCTACCGTATTCTTAATGCTAATACTTAGAGAGGAAAGGGAAGGGTATACAGCAAAGCTAGAAAGGTGTGTCTCTGAAGTCCCTTACGCAAAAGCATTATTGCAGCTACCTAACACATGTTATTTCGTTTAGTTTTGCTTTAGCAGTAGTTTTGGGATCAATCCCAAACTCTTACTGAAGTCTCCAGAGACTTTTGTTTGAGCAAGGCTCATAGAAGCAACCCCCTGAAGCAGCCAAAATGTATTGTGCTGCTTCTGGCTTGTACCAAATTCCTTGCACATATTACTATACTGAACAAGGCAAAAAGTAAATATAAACTTCAAAGATTATCCAATTTATTAAAACTTAATCAGACACTGCCCCAATATGTGCAAAGCACATTCTGGCTCTCTTACATTCTGGCTTCAGACTGCAATTTACTAATCAGTTACTGAAGCACCTCAGTCCCAAAGCAGTTACTGACTGATCAGTTAATAAAAGTTTCCACAGAGAGAATTTCAGTTCCATAATGGAAGAATTCCACCTAATCTGAGATGATGTAATCAGTTACTGAAGCTGGAGCACATCAGTCCCAAAGCAGTAACTGATTGATTGGTTAATAAAAGTTTCTACAGAGAGAATTTAACTTCCACAATGGAAGAACTCTATCTAATCTGAGATGTTAAAAAACACAACCTAATCCCCCCCCAAAAAAGCCAAAGAATACAACTCCCCCCAAAACACAGCACTTAATTCTTCTCCTTACCTTTAAAATAATAGTAAAAGAGGTATTCTGCTATCAACGTATTTTATGCACTGGCATATGGCTTTAATACAGCTATTTACCATAAGATCACACAATTACTCATACTTTTTCCAAAGAATATATTGGAAAATACTAATGATTGGAAAAACCCTAATCATTCTATAATTCCATGAAATAGAAGCTCTGTGATATACTATGAACAAAACACCACTGCAGGTGTCTTCAATGAGGCAAAGTTATCCTATAAACAACTAGGTTACAAGTTCAAAACAAATTAAAAAAGATTCTGGTTAGCAAGCAGCCTATGTGACATAAGCTGCTGTTACTGGTGGGCAGCAGTACACACCAGTCAGCATGAACAGATGATGCCACAGAAAGGCCCAGGACAGAATAAATGACACAAGATGAAATACTCAATTCAACTTTATTAGCAGTCTTCTCCATTAAGACACTAGCTACAGAAGTAGCAAAACCAGGAAATAGTTTTGCTGCTTCTGTGTTCTGCATGTTTTGTACCCAAAAGCACTCATTCCTCCAGGTTATCACAATATGGGTCTGTTCACAAGCTCTCAGTTAATGCCTGTCACTAACACACTAACTATCTTTACAAGGTCCATGGAGAAATCATAACTAGGATTGCAAAGCTGTAAGTTTTTCTGAGTCTACAGGGGTAAAAAAACCCAAACCAACCCAACAGCATCCCTCCCTCTAATCTACTAAACAGCAGTGCTTACTTTCTTCTGCATTTCACTCATCACTTCAGTATGTCACTGATGTTCACACAGGAATAAGTTTATTTAAACCTCAAGATGGATGAATAATTTCAAGAGCACTGCCATCCTCTTTTCATTCTCAGGAGGAAGCAATGTTTACTGTTTTATTTCACCATAAGAGAAGTTACCAAACACATAGATATGGCATAAATACAGCATGAGGGTAAGAGGGGGAACACACAACACATGATGATGATACCAACCAAATACCCACACACCACAAACATTTTATCACTTATTTAAAAAAAGCAGAACATAAACCAAGTTTTGTTTCAAATGCCCCAGGCACTGTGGGAAGATGAGCTCAGCAGCGCAACTACGTAAGAAAGACAAAAAAAAAACCACATCCCAGAGTAAATACATAATACCCAGCAGGATAAGGGTTTCAACCTGTGTTCTTCAAGCTCACGTGGGTGATGTATAATGCTATGTATAGGTGGATATATTTGAAGACAAGGAATATACAAAAAGCCTTGAAAATAACAGCCCTTATAAATCCATCCTAAACCAGCAAAATGAAAGTCTGTGTTGTTGCATAGAAAAAAAGGTGAGACAGGGCTGTCTCACTTCAGAATCTGAAACCCTGAGCATTTATCTGCAGTATTTTCCTTCATTTACTTCTGCTGTGCTTTTAGTGTACTAATTAATCACAAAGTTCCATCTGGTCAACAGTTTTAGTTCACATCCTTACTGCTTCAGACAATTAAAAACAGCCTTTAGTGCCAAGAACAATAAAAGCAGCCCCGTGAAGCACTTTTAAATATAACCCCTTAGAACTGGCTTCAACCCACAAGTAACCTCACATTTTTAAGAAATCCCTCTCTGACAAGCAGCACCTTGACAAGATTTAACACTTGAGACTATCTTTAGATTGGTTTTGATTAAAAAATTAATTACAGACTAAGCTAACATCATTATTAGAGCAGGTTACCTCCAAGGATTTATGTCACTTGACAACTCTTTCAAACAATTCCTTGACTTTATGCTTGACGGAGAAGTCAATAATAATTGAAGGTTTTGCTGATCATTAATACTATCTCTTAGTCAAGGAAAACACTTCAATGATGCTCCCAATTTGACTATTCAACTGAACTTTTTCTTTTTTAAAAAACTGAGCAAAGACCTTTGTCTATTTTTTCCCAGTGTTTGGTTGTCAGCTGAAATTTTACAAATGGGTTTATAAAACTGAAGCCACGAACAATTTAAAAGGAAAAAGACAATATATACCTCAAGTGCGCTTTGGAAGGTATAGCTTGCCTAAAATTAGACACTTGGACAAGCATCAAGACTGTGGCAGGCTACCTTAAGAAGCAAAAGATTAGGATTTAGTTTTGAACTTTGTAGAACAGCATTTAGTTTCTTCCCTAGCCCTTGAGTCAAGAGAGAAAGTTCTTATTAGAGTACTGGTTATGTGAAACCATATGCTGCTGAAATTTTATATCCTTGACTTTATGTAAGTCATAGATAGCTCTAATTTAGGAAGTAACAAGCCTCGGCTCTTTAAAATTTCAATTGAAAATTGTAAACAGAACGATGAGAATACATGAAAATGCAAAGCAAAAAGTAATAAAACACAGGAACAAATCAGTCTTACTTCTACATGCTTTCTCTATCTTTCCTTGTCCTTCACCCTATGGAGTACAGTGAAAATCAAAGTCCAGAGAGACATTTCACAGGCTTTCTGGAAGATACAAAGACAACTGGATATAATTACTAGTAAATCTCAGATCAGCTGAATTATTATCAATTACCTTATTCTGCATTCTCCCTCACAGACAGTACACACAAGATTCATACAATAAGTTTATAGATGTTTCTCCAATACAGATGCTTCCGCCTAGTCTCTGCTGTTTCCAAATGCAGTTCCCATTGCTGAAAAACAAACCATAAAAACCACCACCAAAATATGTTCCCTATAAACTGAACTGTATCTAAATATAAACCTGACATAATTCTGAATTACAACTCAAGCACTTAGAAAACATAGTATAACAGGTCCAAACCAAAAGGAGTGATCACCCTAGAAGAAAGTCATACTGATTTCCAAGTAAAAGAAATTAATCCCTAGGTGGCTGAAAATCATACCAAAGTTAGCATAGGCTCATAATATTAATTTTCTACTAATTTAGTCAAGGTACAACACCAAGATGACAGTGATGCACTAGAAAAACGACTTATGCCTATAACAGCAGAACTTCACACTGAAAAATTAAGACTTTAATAGGAATTATTAGTACTCACCATAAAACAAAATTAGTGGTACTGAGCTCCTTCAGACTAAGACTACCTTTGTCTTTAGAGAACGGCTGTAAGGCTTCCCAGGTACAATAATTCCAATAACTACTTTGCTACCAATTAACTCAATGTCCTGAGACACAAGGAGGTTCAACATACTCAAGTGCTAGTTTTCAAGATGGTCAACACCTGATTCAAATTAAAGGTGCAGTCACTTGCTCACTGCAGCATCCCCAGGCAAGCCATGCCATGTGAAAACCACTACACAAGAGCAATAGTATAAGGGTTTCTCATGGCTGAACCAAAGATACAGGTTCTCTCCTCACAACACAGCCTCCAAAGAACAGTGAATTCACTTTCCACAGCAGTATCAGTATCTATATGTTACTTTTATATTTCCATTAGTGTTTACAGAAATTGCTTGTGCACACGTATTTATTGTGGTAGTTCTTTCCAGGCAAGTCTAGCATTTATTTTTGATTCATGAGTAATAGCACTTTTATGAAATAAAATGGCTCTACCTGCCTGCCAACAGACATTGATGCCATCTTGCAGATTAACACACTTTAATACAAGACCTCTCAAACCATGAGACCCTCCATATCACCCACTCTATCACTGCATGCATGCTGACATGCACAGCAGCTCTATCAGTTTGCTACTATGTTCTGTGGTCAAGAGAAATACCCTTTTCCAATCTGCAAGATCAGGTATACTTTTTTGTATTTGTCATCTCCTACTACTAGTAGATAGACAAATTGAATCAGTAGTCCAGGCTGAAAATCATTGTCCTTATTAGTTGAAAGTTGCAGAAAAAGAAGAAAGTTTACTTTATACCTGTAGAGGAAAAAAAAAAAAAATATGGAAAAAAGGTATTTCGAAGTACACTGGTGATCTTAGGGGCCTAAAAGTTTGAAAACATCCCTTACCATAGTTTGCTTCCAAACTTAACAATCCTCTTCATTGCTCTTCCCTGTAGGACAATGTCTGATTATTTGGTAGACTACAGATTTACTCATCTAAAAGCCACACCCTTTGCTTCAAAATCTAACAGAGGTTCTCTCTTGTTCCTTATTTCACATACTGAAATAAGACACTGAAGGCAACCTGTGACGTAACTAACACCCCAGCCTGAATACACCATTCCCTGTTATACTGAAAGGAGACCTCACAGTCCACAAAAGGACTAAGTATGTGTGCTAAACACACTTGCAAGAAAGCAGAGCTTAGAACTCACTCTATAAACTGAAATTCAAGCAGATCTTCTTTCAAATAAAAGGGGCAGACTACATGTAAACAGCTTAAATGATATGATGTTTGTTTTTTGTCTTCTATAAAATTCCAATTTCCTCTCAGGCATTGGCTAAATTCCTGCAGTAATAAGAAACTTGAACTCGGCAAACTGCCCCCTGGGTTATCCTCTCTAGGTCAGAAATCTACAGAGTTAGTACTGAACTATCATCATACAAATCTTTATGCAGTGCTGGAGATATTTTTCTATTCCTGGCCACATCATGATGTGTAAACACACTGCAAAGCAGAGGCTGCTGCCCAGGGTATATAAGGATCAAATATGTAGCCTTTCCTCCTTCAAAGTAAGCTGCTGGGAAAGGCAATTATTCTCTGCTTGTTCGTGATTGATCAGCTTTCTGTATATGGATGCGTGAGCTTTCATTTATTACCTACTTGGTTATTGGCATAGGGCTGCAAAGAAAAAGGTCTAATAGTTGTTTCTTTTTTTTTTTTTCTAGGAAATGAATTAAAATAGCACTGAGACAATTTAAATCATGAACAATGGCACTTTCCAATCCTCTTCTCTATGTAAGACAACACCCACACAGCTAAAAGATGTTCCAGTTTGGGATGCTGAAAGTACATTTCAAACTCGGTGTGTTGTCTACTCCTTTCTAAACAATATGCACAAAGGGCAGAAATCTGTGCAATCAATGCAGAGTAAGGCTTTAAGTAACATGATTTTAATATTCATGAGGTTTTAACTTCTTAGTGATTATTTATGAAATATTCTATTACATCAGGAGAACAGATTTAAAAGAAACTAAAATAATCCAAAACTTATCATTTTTATACAAATAAAAACATTTTAGTGCTATATTCTGAGCCTATCCTCATTGTTGTGTTGAAATGATCTATCAATCCCTACAAAGTATCAAATCATAACTAAATCCAAGGTTCATGGAGGATAACTGTTAAAGGAACAAAACTGCTGCTAAAATAACAATCATATACTAAAGATTGAGCCGGAAACACATTCTTTGTTACAATTCACTGCATGGCCCTCCAATAAATCCAGAAAACGTGTTTTCTTCATACAAGACTTTTCAGAAACTCTTACCTATTGCATTGGCTTGAACACTGCTACAAAAGCTTTACATCAGGTTATCTCATAAGCGACGAGGTCCATAATAGAAAAGAAGGATAAGGGTCACTCCAATGTTCTTTCATTTTTCTCAACATGTCCAAGATGGCTTGTGGCTAGTTCTTTTTTACTGGAAAGGAATTTTGTCTTGGTCACACTTTGAAGTACAAGGCAGCGATGCTCCCTAAGAATAGGAATATGACAAACTAATTAAACTGAACTATATTGTACAAGTAACTGTAGATCAGTGTCTGCTGAAGTTAACTTTCAACTAGCTCTTCTGATAAAGAACTTTGCATTAATTTAACTTATTTAAATTAAAAATATATTAAAAAATTAGTGCTATGTAAAAACCATTATAAAGCATTTTCTTAGTTGGATAAATTATCTTCTACATGACTTTGAACCACACAGCATCTCAAACATATTTGAGCTTGGGGAAGACAAGAGGGTATAAATGTTGCAAGATACTGTCAAACGCTTATATGCACCACCGTCCTCTGCTGGAAGAAATCAGTCTTACTTGCATGTTTGTAACCAATTAGCTCCTATTAGCAGTAGCTGACATAGAGCAAGGATGACATAAGCATCAGGTAATGTACATTCTCATTTAAGCTCCACAGGCCTGTAGCTTAGAACAGAAGGTTGCTATTTCTATTGCCTGTTTAATGTAGCTGCGTAAACAGCATTTAAGATGTTTGCACATGCCCTGGACAGCTCTCTTTATTATCACGCATTTGTACAGCACTAACACTTCCAGGCCCTGCAGAGACTGGACCTTGCTGCTCCACATACACAGAGCCAAGATTTCAACTGCATGGTAACGTATCATTTCACTTCAAACATTTGCAAAAATGCATTCTTAAAATAGCGGCTGATTTTGTACCAGTGTGAACCCACAGGAAAACCATATACATCCCCTTTGAGGACCTGAGCCTAAAATATTTCTAACAGCTAAAAGAAAAACACTAATGCAATTACTACCTCTTGTTCCACCGTTTCTAGGTCAAGTATGGATTTTCTCAGGATAGGCAGAGCACCTGCAAACACGTATCAACTCCTCAGATTGTAGTGCTTTGCGTACCACACTAACGTGTTTTCAGGTGCCTGGGGCAACACCTCTCCAGGAGGAGGTAAGCAGGAGAGCTGTGTGTGAGGACTTACACCTGCCTGGTAACAATCCGTCATTACACTGAGCCGCGAAGACAGAAGAGGCCTTTCCACAGCAAAGGCGAGGGACAAACATCACACGTTCACAATAACCTGGGTTGAGCTAGTTTTCACACAGCACCTAATAAAGGAGGCGAAATGTATGGGAACAGATGGCTCCCCACGTCTACCCTGACAGAACAGCCATACCTTTTACACACCCTTTACCTCGCCAGAGCCCAAAACCTACACACCACACCAGCTCGCCCGCCTGCCTCGACCGCCCTCCTCAGGCGGTGCATGGGGACACGCCCCGCCCAGCCCGCGAAACAGCCGGCAGCAGAGCTTGTCGGGAGTTGTAGTCCGCCGCCGCCTTTCTCTCAGCGCAACCGCCAGCGCAGGACTACATTTCCCGGGGGGTGCTGCGAAACACCCTCAGAGGGAAGAAAGCAAAATGGCGGTGACGGTCCGGGGGTGCGGTGGGGTTTGGCGTCGGGTGTGGCAGTACGGAGATAGGGGTCCCGCGCCCCGCGGGCAGTGTGCTGCTGCCGGTAGCGCGAAGAGCGCGGTCGTGCCGGCGGGGAAGAGCGGGTATGATGTCTGGACGGCGCGGGAGTAGGGACCGGTGGAGGTGCCTCTCAGCCGGGACATCTCGCTCTCCTCAGGGTGTAGCTGCAGGCGGTTTCGGACCGCCGGGTTTGGGTACGAGAGCTACGGCTGCGGAACCCGGGCGGCGGCTTGTGTTGTAGCGGGGCCACCTTCTGAGGGGTGTTAGGGCATCCACAGCTTGCTGATGGATGACAGGACCTTCTCAGCGCGCGTTTGTTACCTTTCCCTGAACGCCCGCCAGGCAGCTTTCGACTTAGCGGTAGTGTTGTGTTCGTTTGACATGTAGTAAGAGCTAGACGTGATGCAAGCGAATTGGGAAGCGTTGGTGTTCATGTGTTCCGAGCAAAATCAACATGCACCAATCTGCATAAGTGTTTTTTGGAGGGTTATTCTGGTCCAAAGAAGCTTTCTCTTCCAGTGGAGAGTTGTGAAACCTTGGCAATGTGCCTGGAATAGGGCATTTTATTTCTCTCGCAACTGGAACTGGTGGCCTGTACACACTTTAGTATTTCTCTGGTGAGATTCAGGTTTCTTTGTGCAGCTGATCATCTAATAAAATTGTGTGGAAAGGGGCAGAAGTATGCTGCTGATTCTTTAGAGGCACAAATAAACATAAACCTTGAGCAAACAAGGCAAGGAGCTCCAGGTTTCTCATGAGTGGTGTTAATAGCACTCAAGAACTGATGCACAAATCTTTTATCAGAGTGTAAGACAACATGCTGATTAAGAAAAAAAAAAGTAATTTAATGCTGCGATGTGATGGGGATGAATTTCTAAAGAATGCAGGAAGCAAGTTTGCCTCCAAAATTTAAAAAACAAACTGCCCCCCAACTTTTTTCCTAAGCCTTGAGGCAATTTTATGAATAGATGAAAAAAACTAAAGAAAATACTATGTTTCAGTAAAAGAAAATATAGTAACTCCCTGAAACATCTGAACCGTATCCTTTATGATAGTGTCTTTCTTCCTAAAGCTGTGATCTAAGTGGCATCAGTAGTTTGGTGTTTATGGGGATGTCCTCAGCTGTTGGAGGGCAGAGAGAGAAGTAAGATCTTGGCAATGTATTATGTTCACCTTTGAAGGAACACTGTACTTGATGTATTTGTTTGATGTTTTCAATAGCTTGCTTATCTCCTATAGCTATCTGGGTACTTGTACTGCTGAAGTAGTCTGCCATAGAAATGTGATTTCATCACTGAAATATTATTTGTGCCACTTCATTTGTACAAGGCCAGATAATTACTTACAGAAACTGTCAGGCAATTCATACTGTAAAGGTGACCTTTTTCTCTTGTCCATATAAAGGTTATGGATGTGAGAACTGCAATTACTTTTCAGATGATATGGAGAAGCTTTATTCTGTGGAATATGTTAAGAGGACATATTCCAGCTCTCTAACTGAAATGATGATTTCTCTATTACCAGATTACTAATGTTTATGCTAATATGCTACTAACACTGCTCTGGAGAGCCACCTTTCCTAGCATGCAAGTGACTAGCTGACAAAGAATACATAATTTATTATGCCACTGATTTTGGAGATTTATCAAACTACCTAAGAAGTAATACATATTTATGATGATTTTGTGATTTTCATGAGATACCAAATTAGGGTTCATCCAGCATACAAGTTTGCCTCATTAATTTCTCTTAAGATATCTCATGTAAGCGAAAGTTAAAAGTTTCAGACCATTATGTTTCTTTTTTATGACATTTTTTTTCTGTGTATAAGGAAGACGTTTTGCCTGTACAGTTCCCTGTCTATATATTGTCAATTAGTCTCAGTTTCTCAATTCTGCAGTATTGCAGCACAACTTCTGCCATTGCCATAAATTTGATATATTTACAACATCATTTACATTTTTTACGACTGCAATTTAATTTTTATTAAAAGAATAAATGAAAAGTTTTTAATTCTTGTAGTTTTGGATGTTTGTGGTGTTTAATGTTATCTTATTTAAATTTTATTTCTCTTCTCTTTCCTTTTCAGTCTTGCTCCATGGGTACCAGTTGTTGGTCTGGAAATTCATGCGCAGATCACTTCCAACTCAAAACTCTTCTCTGGGTCCCAAGTCCAGTTTGCAGCACCTCCTAACTCTGCAGTATCTTTCTTTGATGCTTCTTTACCAGGAACTTTACCAGTAAGTTATGCTTCAACTTAACTTACAGTAGGATTGATGTCCGACAACTTCTGAATATATTTCCAATATACTGTTCTTCCCAAGAATTGACTACAGAACTACTTTTACATATTTTTCTGCTTTCTGGTTGTTTGATAGCGTAAGATTCCTAGTACTGTTTCTTTTCAGTTACTCATTCCCTAGTTATCAGTACAGATACTTGATATACTCTGCAAAGGAAAAAAAATAAGGAGCGTCACTTCAAAATATTGAATGAATTGCAGTATTTCTCTGAGACCAGAGAAATCTGGTTAATATGCCATACAGGTAATTCCTTAAATATGAGAGATACATAAAATCCTATGAGAAGAGAGCACCTTAGATTTTCAAGTGGCCATTTGATGTTACTTTGCCATAAGTTTGTTTATGTAGCTGTCATTTGCCATTTGTAGCGTCTTGCTATGGAGGTACTTTGCTTCCTAAGTTGTCTGTGATTTAGGAAAGTGTCAACCATTCCTATTTCCAGAGCAAAACAAATATTAACAAAACAAAATCTTATCTCTGTGAGACGTTGTGGACTAATGACTCAGAATAGCTAGCTGACAGTTAGCAATGAGATTTCTTAGTGACAACATAGTAAGTTTTTGAAGTCATAGCTGAATTATGACTGTGATGTCTGTGGCAGTGCTGCTGTAGAATTTTCTGAGACTCTAACAAGTTTAATATAAAAATAATAGTTTTAAAAGTAAAGCTTTTACTACACAGTGAAAATAAATACTGAATAGACTTAGCATTATCTCATTCAGCAAGCATACAGAGACTACAATGGGGTCAAATTATTTAATGTGAAAGTGTTTCAATGAGAGTGGAGGTTTGAATTCCAGTTGCAGGTATATGTTAACTCTTTAATGTATTGGAAGTTTTTCATCACCATAATACAGCCTTAAATAATACTCTGGAATTGAGGATTAACTTATGGCTGGTTTTCTAAAGTCTTGATGTATGTATGACATACGATCCATAAAAAGATAAATTAGTAAAGAGATTCATTCTGTGTTTGCAAAGTATTGAAATCTAAGCAAAGTTTAGATGCTGCTAAAATTTGGGCTTACTCTGGTCTCAGTAGTAACTTAGGTAGGGCTGAGTTTCAGATCTAACTAAATTTTCCAGAGGGAATGGGAATCTTATGCAGTTGCTTGGTTTTAGAAAAATCTACTTAGACTTAAAAATGGAAAATGAGATTATTTCATTTGGGGGCAGGGCTGGGTTAGGGAGTCAGTAGTTACAACATTTAAAAGGGTTTAAGATTTTGGTTTTAGATCTTCTACTTAATGTTCTGTTAATGCACAAAAATCCTTGTAAATTGCTTGTCTTCAGTCAAGTAGAAAAACTGTTCTTCATGGAACAGAAATTAGTATTTATAAAGAGTTTTGTTCTTATGTACATAACTGTTTATCTAGGGGTATTTTTATTTGGCCTTTTCCTCTGTTAAACTGCTTTACAAATGAGGCTGGGTATGACCTTTGTAGGAAAAGCCCAGCACATGTGGGCTTTAACAGTGTGTATAACTGCATGTAAGAAGCAAAACCAGAATCGCTAGATTAATTTAAAAATAGTGATGCTATGATAGCTTCTCCCAGCTACTTTATTTTATACAAAGAGAAGAAAGATTTTTCTCACTGTATTGCTGGTGAAAATAGAATTGAAAGCAAATGTTGCAGAATACATGTTCTAGCATGTTGGAATGTGATACAAAATCCATTCAGTAATCATAATTTTATTTTCCTCTTGTTCTTGCTGCACAGGAGTGAATGTTAGAGACCAGCATTTGTTCTGGAATCGATCAGTTTGGTTTGTTTTCTTGAAATAACTGTTTGTATTTGTACATGAAAATAGTAACTGAAGTAAAATTGGATTTTGGTGGATTTTGAAAGATGGTAGTTGTTAAAAATCTACAAGTATTTGTGAAAAAAACAAACCAAAACCAGTTCAACAAATATTATTGCCTGATTATTGCTCTTGAGGTGAATATTTGCCCTTTCTTTTTCACTCTTTTTATGGGAAATGGAAAAAAAAAAAAGCAAAATTTTAGTACAGTAGTTGTGCTGTCTGTAGCAGAGTGTAACTGCTGTTATGAACAGAGAACTATAGGGACAGTTTTCATTGTCACAGGGATTGAAATTTACTGCGAGGCCATGAGATGGTTGTGATAGACAACCATGCTAGAATTTGCTGACTCACAATGGGACCAGAAAGAATGGTAGTAAAGGGAGCTATTCTGATTGCTATAAATTTCTGGGTCATTAATGTGTGTGGGGGTGAGCCTTTGCATAGGAGAGAGAAAGCTAGGTGAATGTATTTAGCCCTTTCTTTCCTCTTTGTATTTTCTTCCAGTGCTGTAATAGAGATTACTTTATGCTTCTGCTGCAAGTAGGCCTTAGGAGGACCATCACACTGTCAGTGTCATGGCCATTTCTCTATGCTTCTCTTGTAATGTGCCTCTGAGAGACAGCTACAGGCAAAAATAGCTATGCAGGTGCACTGCTGTTTGGCATGAGGCAGAAAAAAAATATGTGGCAAAGCTTTGATTATGAAAATAGATTTTGAAGTAGTGAGACTCATCTTGTGCTGCTCTGCATGGTTTTTTGTGGCCTGTGGTGGTGGAGCCTCTTACCACAGACCAGGTAGCATCTTGCTCAGACTACTTTGGACCACAAACATTACAATTTGTGTGATGAAGTGTGCAGACGCCTGGGGTTTTTTACGTAGTAAAAGGACTTGGCAATGATCTTAGCTTGCTGTCTTCAGGAGACCTGTTATAAAGTTTCAGCCACACATGGTGGCACATAGTGTATCATGCATGCAGAATTATCTTAAACTCTTCTGAGGATCTGTAAAGGTAGTTGAATTCTCAGTCTGATCTATCCTCTTTGAAAATTCTATGAATCTTTATAAAGGCTGTGAAGGTAAGACTGGGCTCACAGAAGGAGAATCCATGATTATCTATTCTCATGATTGAGGTTAATTATAGCTCAGCCACAGAAATAAGATGGTAGATTTATTATCTGAAGTCTGAAACCTTCTTGTCTGTCCTTAGTCTTTGTGGCTAATCACACCGAAAGATGCACATTTTACCATTGTCTCCTGAATGACTAAAGTGGAAGCCTCATCCTATTGTAGACAGTTCTTTGTAGGCAAGTGTACAAAGAAATAATCTAGGATTTACATAACCAAGGTTTAAATTAATAAGATTTGAATTGAATGTCAGGCCTACAGTCTTAAGTATTTTGAAAGTTCTGGTACCTTCTCATGCATTTGAATTTTATGCTCTTCACAGTGCAAACAGCATCTGGTTTTTGTTGTGGTTTTTTTTGTTTGTTTGATTGTTGTTTTTTGTTTGTTTTGTTTGTTTGTTTTTTGAGATAGAATGTTTAAAACACTTGGTAATGCTCAGGCTATTTCTAATGAGGAAAAGGTAAATAACTTCTGACTTAAGAAGAAACAGAATAAGATTTCTGTGGAACACTCCTGTAGAATATCAGGAGATGCATGATTTTATATTGATACCTAATTTTTTCCTGTTCCACTGGACATCCATGAGGGCTTGTCAGCTAATTCATTGCTGCTGTCCTGTATTGAAATTTTCATATCCTCTTGCTGTCAATTTCTTTGGTCTTCTCTCTGTAAATAGTGTAGAAAGAAGCATTTTGGTCCTACAGTATATTTTCTTACCTGTATAATGGCAATTGAGCAGCCAGATACGCCTTTCATGGAAGAAAGCAGAGCTAGAACAGCTATTGGTCCTTGTTCTTTCTGGTATTGTGCCACTGGCAGCTTGAACTCCAGACTCTGGCTTCTTCAAAGTTGATGAATGTCACTGCAACACTGCATAGCAGCAGAGAGCACGTGTATTGTGCTGTCACCTTCACCACTTGCAGTGCTGTGATGGCTGCCCAGGAACATGACAAGGGTAATAGTATCCAGCTTTGGTGTGTAGAGGGTGCTTTAGAAGGTCCCTTTCTTACATGGACGCATCAATCCTTGGCAGTGACAGATACCTGGTGTTTTTCCAGATGTCTTGTGTGATAGATTATCAGATTTCATGATTAATTTTAAATGTTATTAATCTACAGAATTTACCTGATGCCTTTGCTTTTGAAGGCACTGAGAGGTTTGTGTGAGATTTTGCTGGATCTGTCTGTCAGCTATACATACTGGAACAGAAGCAGCATTTGAGATCAGAATATATACAGTTTGAAACTAGATTTATTTTTTTTTTTATATCCTGTGTCTGTTAAATCTGGTGATTGCAACAGCTGCTTTACTAACTTGTGATTTCAGTTTTGTTTTGACATTCCTTCTGGCACGCGTATGAATTTACTCTGTTCTTGTACTGCTTAAATTTGAAAAAAACCTGCTTCTTAGCATGACTTCTGATAACTACATTTTCAGTTGCACACATATTTCTTTGGGAACTGGACAGTCTTCTTACCTTCATGTGCATGTTGGTTTAGCTTCCATTATATACATTTTCTTCTTTTCTTTGAGACCACGTAATGCCTTGGTTGTTGTATCCATGAGCTCTCTTCTAAAAATAAATTAGTGGCATGCCCAAAGAAATATGTGTGCAAGTGAGTTCCTGATTATTTTAAACCACTTTTAACTGCATGTTGCTTCTATCAGTAAAACTGTAGTAATTGTATTTAGGGGTGAAAAAGGAGATGCTTTCTTAGAAATCAGTGCTGTCTTTCTGTTGTAGTCCTTTTTTTCCTGATAATATTTTGGTTTGCAACATACATTGTATCATCAGTGGTTAACAGTTTTCGTTGCTCACTCAGTCCCAGTTTGCTGGACTTGCAGTCCCAATAAGCCTTTAAAAAGCAATTTCCACATAATTTAAAAAAAAAACAAAACAGAAACAAAAAAAAAAAACAACTTATAGGAGGAAAGTAGACTTTCAAACCATTGCTCTTTGTGAATGCCTTTGCAGTTCATAGACCCTTACATTTTTGAGAGTTTGATGGTTTAAAGCTTACCTGCATAATTTCAAGCTATTAATCAGGTCAGTGCTGTTGTACTGGTCAGGAGAGGGCCTTGTAAGATGAGGGAAGTGACTTTCAGGGCTGTGTTAAGGCACAGGTTGTTCCTCCTTGAATTTCTTTCTCATTCATATGATCTTTCACAGTCCCAGGGTTACCTCTGTAACTCAACCTTTTCACTGGGGTCTGAGAAGTTTTATGCTTCCTCAGTTAACTGCAGTTGCTCAGCTGAACTTTATTTCATAAATAACTGTAAATGCCATTTTTCTTGAGATACCTCTGCTTTTGTGCTTTGATGTATTTGGTGACATTTGTTGCTTTTCTCTCAAGCTTTGAAGGAGTCCCCTGGAAGGTTTATCTTGCTTTTTGCTATGTGTTGTTTATTTGTGAGAAGTTCTGACACTCATTCTGTGTGGTTTAATCTTTTTGTCAAGGCTAACAATTCCTGTAGGGCTTTGTCTCCTTAGCACCTCCGTAACTGTTGAGCTCTCTTTGTCGTTCTTGTTGCTTTTCCTGTTCATCCTTAACAGGTCCCTCTGGCTGATGTAAACTTGCCACCTAGAATGGCATTGAGTTGATAAAACATCTTGCTATCACCTATTTTAGTAGATTTTTCAATGCCTCAGCAATATTAGCAATGTATTTTCTCTTATCTCCTTTTTTTTTTTTTTTTTTTATTTTTTTTTACTTTTTGCTTTATCAGATATTTTTCTGCTTCTTAGTGGAGAGCAGGATTTTGCAGTATCGCCTTTATTTCACACATTTCTGTTACTGAAGTTACTGTGCCATCATTGATACTTCTTTACAGTGCAACCATTACATGAAAACTAGATAGATCAATGTCCCCTCTTTCTGGATTCAGTCTGAAATGGCTGTCAAAACACATACTGGCTTATTTTTCCATAGTTTTTTTTAGTGGACTGAGAATTTCTTTATTTAAAATTTGAACCATGAGTGGATTTTCTGGTGTAAATTTTTATTACTTCTGTTATCAGTCGCTATATATGCTCTGGCATCCTTAATGTTTGATTGAATTAATTTGTCTTCATCAGGCACTGCAATGATAGGACAAGGGGTAATGGGATCAAACTAAAGCTGGGGAAGTTCAGGTTAGATACAGTGAAGAAATTTTTTACTGTGAGGGTAGTGAGGCACTGGAGCAGGTTTCCCAGGGAAGTTGTGAATGCTCCATTTCTGGCAGTGTTCAAGGCCAGGCTGGACAGAGCCTTGGGCAGCATGATCTAGAGTAAGGTGACCCTGCCCATGGCAGGGGGGTTGGAACTAGATGATCTTGAGGTTCTTTCTAGCCCTAGCTATTCTATTATTCTGAGTATTTTCTGTCAGCTTGTAGAAAAACAGTCTGGTTCCAAGTGACTTCCTCTGTGGAAATCTAAGGCAGTATATTATGTGTATGTGTATGAAAGCAGCACTCGGTTAAGCAGAAGTTTATGTAACAAAAATGGTTTTACCGATTTCTTGGCATGTTAACTTAGTGAACTGACATCTTGCTTCTTTGTTTTTCTTAACAATTTTTTTCTTTGCAGAGTTTTTTTATTGGAAGGTATTTAGGGAACCATTATCTGACATTAATGACAGATAATTGTTGACTGAGTCTTTGTTCCCTTCATGGTTAACTGTCTTGCATGTAATGTTGCTTATCTGCCAGGTTTATGTATTTTGTTTGAAACCTATCTTGACGTAATTAGGCTGTAATTGGTTCCTGAGGTAAAATGAATTTATTTCTATGTCTTCTCTCTGATGATTAGCCACCTTAAATATGACTATATATGATTTTGCAAGGATTATGTAGCCTTCTGCAACTGGTGTTTCTTAGTTATGTATGTAGATTTTGCCTGTGCAAATGTTGTTTTCTGTACAGAAACCCTAGTTTTGCAATTTCACTGTCAAGTTCAGCCAAATTAGCTTAAAAAAACTAGTTTTATAGGGGGGGTTGTGACAATATTAGCAAGCACATGAAGAGGCAGTTGACAGTTGAATCTCTCCACTGATCTCAGCTTTATTTGGACGCTGCTGTTCAGATACCTGTGACACTTCTTATGCTCTATTTGAGATGCTTGGTGAATGGAGAGAAGTTGGGGGAATCATGAAGGAGAGAGGTTACTGCTTAGGTAAAGCTAAGTAAGGCAACTGTTTATGGGAAGCCAGTCTTCGTTGGTTCTGCAGTTCCAGAACAACTTTGTTAAAAAGCAGATAATTTTAGTTTGCTTTCTTAATAGCTTTTTGCAAGACTTGTTGCATTATGTCTCCTGTTTTTCTGAATTAATATATTCTTGTCTCTATGTTTGGTCAAGCAGTTCTTGTTTACTCTTGGTTTGTAGGTTGTGCTCCCTTAAGAGATCTGTGTCAGCGATGGAAAGATGGCTGCCTCTCTGAGAAACAAATAATGGTGTTTCAGGAGATGGTAGATAGAATGATAGCGAATGAATGAGTGCTGGAAGATTTTAGTGTGTTTAGTGTAGGCTTTCTGACACCCAGAAATTGCAAGAAGGAAGAGAGGACAGGTGGCCAAGACTTAGAAATCCAATCCAAAGTATTCTGTGATTTTTGTGATTCTATGGTAGAAAATGATGGTCAGTGTGTACCAAAATACACATTGATATGTGGTCAGATGGTCAGAATTTGCTACAACTCAGAAAAGCACAGAGCTGGCCCTCAACAAGGCTACAAGTAAAAGCCCATCTGCAAGGATCAAGAGGGCAGGAGTTGGTCTATAAACTCTATTTTGTTCAAGTGCTCTGAATTTTCTCTGTTTAACAAGTTAAGCAATCAAGATTATATTGAAGAAGACAGATGTTGTTTAAAAGTCTTTTTAAGCCTTTTTTTGTGGAGCTTAGTGTAGGAAAAAAGGTCTGAGAAGGTCCACCTCAAAGCTCTGGTTGACTTCAGATTTGATCACATCCTGTAACTTAGGTTTTGGCCATTGCTCAGTCCCCTACCTCCAGAAGTGGTGAAGGGTTGTAACTGTATCTTCTTGTATTTAACTTGTCCTGGATCAGATGAGGTTAGCAGTGGTTTAAATTTCAACTGGCATAAGAGAGGGAGCATCCTTATAACAGGTGAAAAAAAGCCATATGGCAGATGCAGAAAACTGCTATTAGCATGGAGGTCATGGATGTTAGAGTGATACTGAGCTTTTTGATGGGAGCAGCATAGAAACACAGCATTTGGTTATTGATATCATGAACTATCGCTATTGCATTGTTCTGCCTTCCCTATGGGTTGTCCTGCTTGGAACCAGTTCTGCGTGCATGGTGGAAGTTTATTTGGTTTTAGCCACTGATGATTGGATCTGAGACATGAAAACCAGTGGTTTGGGGCAATACCACTGGATTGGCCGCTTTCCTACCACCCAAAAAAATAGACTTATTCCATGCAGATCATTGAGTGAGCCCATTGCCCATGCAGTCTGAATGGGTTTCTCCTTCTGTAGTTTGGGGCTTTCTTCTTTTTTTTTTTTTTTCCTTTGGTTGGTTGATGTTTTTTTTCCTGTAGTTGGTTTGTTTTGTTTTTTTGTTGGTGGTGGTGGTAGTTTTGTATTCTTTTTTTCTTAGCAACCCCGTCTCAAAGGGCTGAGAAACCTAGAAAACATTCAGTATATAAACAGCTTTATATCTCATGATACGCTACAGTTTTTCTTACTCCCAGTGGTCAGCATTTCTTCCTACTGCTGATGAATTTTCCTGGTCATTACTGATACCGGAAGATGCTTCTTCCAATTCTAAGTCTTGTGATATGAGTTCTTGTCATGGGTTCAGCAGCAGCAGTCATTTTTCTTTAAGTAGTAGCTGGTGTAGCACTGTGTTTTGGATTTTCAGC
>JASSUY010006509.1:0-18759 GCA_032466535.1 Forpus xanthops
TGGACTTGTTCCAACAGTTCCATGTCCTTTTTATGTTGAGGACACCAGAACTGCACACAGTATTCCAAGTGAGGTCTTACGTGAGCAGAGCAGAAGGTCAGGATCACCTCCCTCAACCTGCTGGTCACACTCCTTTTGATGCAGCCCAGGATACAGTTGGTTTTCTGGGCTGTGAGCGCACACTGCAGCCAGCTCATGTTCATTCTCTCACCAACCAGCACCCCCAAGTCCTTCTCCTCAGGGCTGCTCTGAATCTCTTCTCTGCCCAACCTGGAGCTGTGCTTTTTGTGACCTACACTACAGTAACTCTGCGGAGTCATCCACCTCCAGAGCTGTGAACAGAACTGGAGGGTTTTAGAGGCAATGAGCCAGAAATGCACCTTCATTTGGGCGGAAGTCTCCTGATTCCCAAAAATCCTCTGAGCCATGCCACGGTTGTCAGTTGCGATTCTCTGCAGGAAATCATAATCTACATCAAACCCGATCCCAAGGCAGAAAAGAGAGAACTCGTCTTTGATGCTCTGCTTCACATTCTTCTGGATCGTTGTCAGCTTTAGCTCACCTTGGAGGGATACAAAGGATGACATCCATTGAGCAATGGAAGAAGTCTCCATCCATGCATGAGCATTCTTGCTCTACCAGTGCCTCTGATTCTAAGAGGACTAAACTGGGCACCTAACCCGGATGTTGAATCTTCATTCTGCTTTACCTACAGTGATATTTGAGCTTCTCCTGGATGGAGATTAACAAATTGTTTCTACTGAAATTTGTTCCTTTGAACTCTTTCTTTTCGGTATCTGATGCATATTCTTTGTCTATCCAGGCCTTGTTAATTTCTTGGGGAGTTTGTAATAGTAACACACGTGGACTTCTCACAGGGTTACTACTTCAATCTCCCTGAAGACTAAGACATCTCCATTAAGGTTTTACTTGTTTCCTGTACTTAAGATGTTCTATGCCACCATTGGGACTGACTTTAGCATCAGCCCCTTCTGGGCTGGCAACTTGCAGTAAGTGAGTGCTTTCAACCTGTACCAAATCCAAACAGAATTAACTTGCTGTCTACTTGATTTTCCCTATTGTGATGGTGCATGTGGGACTGAGAGATCATTGGAAGAAGATATTTTTCCTAAGGTTGTTGTGATTCCCTCTCCTACAGGACTTGTTTGTCTGGAATTGCAAGAAGTGGATCACTTGCATGACATAATGTTTTCAAAGCTGCCCAGCAAAGCCCCATAACACCACAGCACTTAGCAAAAGAGCATCACAGACATTGGAAGGAAGTGGAATAGAACTTCTTTAACTTACTGTCAAGTGTCTACATGCTGCGTGCTTTTCTCAGGCTAATCCCACTGTCCTTTCTTCTCACCAAAAGCAGGATCCTTACCTACTGTCGGGTCTCCGTCAGACACCAATACAATCATGGAGACTGAGTTAGGGTCCAACATGCCTAAGTTCTGGGCTTCATTCAGGATGAATGTGGCTCGGAGAAGAGCTTCGTTGATATTTGTGCCTGTCAAAGACACAATGAGGAAAACAAGTTTGTTTCTTGTTGAGTTTCCTGTCAAATCCAGATCAGTTCTGACATTTTAGTGGAGTTGATCAGCACGGACCAGACCTGAGACTGAGGCAGCGAAATCCCTCCTATGTGATGCTTACAGCACATCTGCTTGCACTGTGGTTCCTTTTTTCATCCCAAGCTGCCATCTTTATGTGTTCCCACCCATTCCTCATCACTAATTCCAGTGGGACCATTTGTGGTGTTGGGAACTATTTCCTGTGGGCAAATCATTTGCAGCCAGATGATTTAATGAGAGCATGAAGAAACTTTCTTTCCTGGCATCAGCCTGTTCTTTGGTTATCTTGATTGGAAAAGAAGAGGTAAATATTTATTGAGCCTATCTAAAGGTTTGGCTCTTGCACAGAAGGGGCAGAATAAGAGATTAGTATGAGAGAAACAGAATATTCAAAGCAATTTCTTTGTCAAGAAAGAAAAAAACAGTGCCTTCAGAGACAGGATAATAAAATGCTGTTTTGCAAATGACTTTCCTGGATGGGAACAGCTCTCTTAGCTTATCTGTCAATTCTTTTGGGATAACAAAGCCAGGCTTATTAGGCACTCATATATCAAACATGGATCCTATTCCCAGCACACTGATGATCTTGGGCAAGTCTATAACTTCATGTTGATTCTACTTTATATGTTGACAGTGAAAGCTTCTTGAAATGAAGGCGCCACAACACCAGAGGGCTCTGATGTCTGGGAAAGCCTTCCACACACTATCAGGGTACAAAGAACTGAGCAACTAAGCACAACTGCACTTCAGAGAGCAATAGATCATGAGCCCCTTCTGTACAAACAGCTCAAGCACTTACAAATGAAGCATTCAAAGTGCTGTAAAGCTGAAGAAGGCAACTATCTTTGTTGCTCAGGAAACGATGAAGGCACAAAACATGTGAATGATTTGCCCAGGGTGGCATTCAGTAGATCATAGAATTGTTTAGGTTGGAAACGACCTTTAAGATAATTAAGTCCGATCCTTAGCCCAGCACTGCCAAGTCCACCACTGAAGAAGTCCTCAAAAGCCACACCTAGACATCTAGATACCTGCAGAAAGGAGGGTCACTTCCCTGGTCCTGCTGGCCACAGTATTTTCTGATATAAGCCAGGATGCTCTTGTCCTTCTTGGCACCCTGGGCACCCTGACAGCTCATGTTCAGCCAGCTATTGCCTGGTCCTTTCTCACTGGGCAGCTTTCCAGCCACTTTTCTCCAAGTCTGCATGGGGTTATTGAGGCCCAAATGCGGGACCCAACAAAGTCCAACCTAAACACTCCCTAACACATAAGGCTATCCCACCTCCTCTCCTTCCTTTCCTGTCCCTTCTGAAGAGTTTATAGCTATCCATATCAGCAGTCAGTGATGCCAGTCATCCCACCATGTTTCCATTATAGCAATTATGTCGTAGTTTTCCTGCTGCACCACTGCTTCCAGCTCCTCCTGCTTGTTAGCTATGCTGCGTGCATTGATGTAGATGCACTTCAGTTGGGCTGTTGATCCTGCCACCTTTTCCTGGGGAAAAGTCCTAATCACTACATGACCATTCTCAGGCACATCAATAACCTTTGTGTCTTTGCTTCTGCACTGATCATAGAATCATAGAATCATAGAATAGTTAGGGTTGGAAAGGACCTCATGGCATAGTGTACTATTTACAGCCAGTGGATACCCTGGAGTTGGTCTGCTTATGGTCTGCTTTACAAAGGTGTGACTCAGCCTTGTTTTATCTCCCTGCTTATGACAGGGGGTGGAACTAGATGATCTTTAAGGTCCCTTCCAACCCAAACTGTTCTATGATTCTATGATATTTGGGATCTGTGAGGCTGGAGATAGGACACAGATTAAGGGCAGATGTTCAGTGGTCTATGTTCTATCTGTCTCAGCTTAATCAGTAGAAGGAAATGCCA
Source organism: Forpus xanthops (assembly GCA_032466535.1). Classification (NCBI taxonomy): domain Eukaryota; kingdom Metazoa; phylum Chordata; class Aves; order Psittaciformes; family Psittacidae; genus Forpus; species Forpus xanthops. The sequence continues at coordinate 3,468 of JASSUY010006509.1, forward strand.
GCCCATCTCCTAATAAGAAACTGAATCCTTGCTGTCCTTTAGCCCAGAGCATGCTTTTCCCATCTTGGGAATCAGATTTATTAATAGGAATACCCTGTCAATCTGAGGGTTCTCTGAGGTACCCATTCCTGCAATATCTAACTTCCATGAGCACATTGCAATCAAAACCTCATACCCCCGTTGGGATGGATTGCCTGGATGTACTTCTTAGCTTCTTCAACCTGCGATGGGGTGGCTGAGACTAGATTATCTCTCCAGCATCGGACATTGTGGTTAAAGTCGATAAGGGAGAACTGATCAGCAGCACGGAGCTCACTCAGTATTGCCTTCATGGCCTCAATGGTCTGAGAAGAGGAAAGTTAAGAAAAGATGAGTTTATGCTTCTTGTTGCTGAAAGCATCTTCTTAACTTGTGACTACAGGCAGACAGATGCCTTTGATGCGTAACACGAGTATCCAGAATAGCATCTGCTATCCTAATCTCTCCTTTTTTGCACTTCTTAAGTAAAGTTGAACTTTTCACCAAAGAATCACATTAAAAATGCAATTAGCAGGAATTCAACTCAACCCATCCTTGCTTAACTCCTGTTGATACAGGTGAGAGACAGACAGAAACAGTTTGTGTGCCATGGTTCAGGAGGTAGGAACTGCTTGTATCAGCTCAGGAGGCTTAGCTCTGCCTGCAATGCTGTCATTACAGGCTGGGTAACGTCTGTTTGAAGATGTGTGATTTAAACAAGTGGCAATTAAGCTGTATCCCAGTTGTGTAGCATTGATTTCCTCAAGGAAGCAATATGCCAAGAGGTAGTATTGTGCTCCAAAACAAATTCAAGTATATCTAGTTCATCCCTTACCAACGTTTGTCTAACCAGTTATTAAAGACCTTCAGTGAAGCATGATAGTCAATCTCCTAAACTCCTCTCTCAGCAGTACAAAGCTTTTCCTAATATCCAATATAAATCTCTCCTGTATATCCGATTCCATCTTAATTCTGCCCTGGGTGGACACGAATGTCAGTTGATGAGTTTCCCTTTTAGAACTATTGTTCACATATTTGGAGGCTGATTATTCCCCTCCAAGTCTTTTCTTTTGCAGACTGAATCATCTCATGTTTTGCATTTCCCTCCTCATCTCATGGGTTACATTGTCCAAACAGTGCTTACTGCTCTTCAATAGGCTGCCAACAATGTTCACAGCTTTTGAAAGCTGGGAAAGCCTCTCCCTACTGAGGCTTTCCTAGGATTCAGGAGAGGAGATTGCAACTTTGGCAAAATGCTTTGGCATTTGTCAATAAAAACTTCAATCTACAGCAAAAATCCATACTCCGGTGGCATCACCTCTTCCTTGAACATGGAAGGAGCATAAAGAGTAAAACCCTGAAGTCTTTGATTTACCACCGATTTTCCTATGTCAGTGAGATAAAGTGTAAAGCTGGTAATTCTGACTGCCAACCTGCTGCAGGATTCAATGGTAAGGCCCATGCAAAGGTTGGTAGGACGTTCATTTTGCAGTAGAAGTCAAACACTTACTTGTTTCATTTTCAGTCCCCACATTGAGCCGCTGACATCTATAACAAATAAAATGTTTTTGGGCAGAGGATCAAGATTTTCCGGAGCAAAGAAGTGAATAAAATAGCCATTAAAAATCTGCAAAGTGAAATAACACATCACAGTGAAGTGAGCTATAGTAAAGTTGTCAGAAAACTCAAGACAATAAAAGCAGAAAATGTTATTCTTCTTTATGGGCCAGCTCCAACTTTCAGCTCTGCACAGCTTTGTAGCCTTTTGTACTTTTTATACACCTTTTATATTCTTTTATATACCTTTTATACTCCATAGTCTTTACTTTCATCAAGGAAAGCAGAGCCTGGGTCTCAGACAACTACCATGCATTAACATAGGAGGGAATGAAAAACACTGTAAGGCTGTTCTACCTGTAATAATTCAACCCCATAATCCTGCTTCGTGTTAATATAAAAACAGCGATGTTCTGGTTGTCTCTTTAAGATGTATTGGTACAACATCCAATGATGCTGTCTTCTGATCTGATATTAAATCATCTGAGTGCTGGTAGGTATAAAAGACATTGGCTTTTGGATAAGGAATAGACTCCTGACTGTAAGTAGGACCATGTCTTAATCATAAATCAGGTAAATCCATTTTTCCCACTTAAAATGTCTCTGTTCTTTCAAATAGATACAGAGCAATTTCTTATGCTCATTCTCCTGAACATGAATTTTATTTAGCCCAGTTTGTTCAATGACAGCAGTTCTTGTATTCAGAGGTCTCCCATCCCAGTTAAACACTTACTTCCAGTTCTCCACCTGTGGTTTCTCTGTTCACATCATACTGCACCACAAAGTTCCCATCTACTGCTGTGGATGAGCACGTGGGACATTTTCGCTGTTGAGCCATTGTGGGCTTGAAAGAAACGTGAGCCTTGAAATGAGAAGTGATCACCAGTCAGTCAGGTGCTGTACGAGAGGTGGGTCATCGACATAGAAAGAGTTCATGAAATATCCTACTGCACTGAATGCTTTTCTTCTTTCTTTATTTGTACTCTAAGTGGAAAATGGACTTTGACACTTCAGAAGAAAAACAGCACTAAGGTTTGCCTGGGTATGCTGATTCAGGGGTAGCAACTGTGAAACAAATAAGATGACTCATCCAGAGCACCAGATATTTCAATTAGAGCTGTGCAAACCATTTGTAGCAAGTAGTATGTTGTCATTTCTAGTAAGTCATGATTTTTACTGGTTGAAATGACCCATAATTTTATCAATATTCTGATAACTTTTTAATTGGTACGTTTCCAAGACAGGAGCTTTCAGTTTGTCTGTAAATGGAGTACTAGAAATCCTTTTCATCATAGAATCATAGAATAGTTTGGGTTGGAAGGGACCTTAAGCTCATCCAATTCCAACCCCCTGCCATGGGCAGGGGCACCTCACACTAGACCATGTCACCTAAGGCTCTGCCCAACCTGGCCTTGAACACTGCCTGATTGGTTATGCAGACTTTATGGATATATGTCACTAGTTTCACTGGATGACTTGAAGTTTTCTGACAAGATAAGACATTGTATAGCCACACATCGCCTCCGAAACCACTTGCTAAATTAGAAATGTGGGTGAATGTGGCATAAAGCTGAGCCTGGTTATCAAGAAACAATACTGCCTAATATGCTATTATAGTACTATAGAATTATAGAATAGTTAGGGTTGGAAAGGACATTAAGATCATCCAGTTCCATCTCCCCTGCCACGGACAGGGACACCACACACTAAACCATGTCACCCAAGTCTCTGTCCAGCCTGGCCTTGAACACTGCCAGGGATGGAGCATTCACACCTTCCCTGGGCAACCCATTCCAGTGCCTCACCACCCTTACACTAAAGAACTTCTTCCTCATATCCAATCTAAACTTCTCCTGTTTAAGTTTTAACCCATTACCCCTTGTCCTATCACTGCAGTCCCTAATGTTGAGTCCCTCGACAGCATCCTTATGTCTTTCTGGGCCTGATTCACATATGCTGCATTAGATGTCTATATAAGAGTGAGTCGTACCCTCCCAGAGACACTGATTAAAGCTTCTTGAGACAAATGTCTCTACTGTTGGAGGGTTTACTTATAGCCAAGAGCCATGCTAGGAAAAGCTAGGGCAAGAATGTTAAGCAATAGAGCAGTTCTAGAATAAGTCCCCATGCAGTTGTTCTCAGTTCAAACTGAGATTATGGAGTTGCTGCAAAATGGTTATTCCACTTGATATTCATCACTTAACCTTTTTCATATCCACCAATCTCAATGCTTTGCTCTTTCAGGAAAACAAATTGAAAGCTTTGCATAGAGATGGATGGACACTGTTTCTGTATCGCTGTCACAGTAGCATTTGAGCATCTTGTACATACATATAGGTATCAGTAATGAAGGCACTATAGTTTTTCTTGCTGTATTTCTTGCATGCTTCCAGCAGGTATGAAGAAATGCCAAGACTGCATGGGAGCAAGTGTGAAAACTGAAGCTTTTCATGCTGCTTCTAGTCTATGGCTGTTACCTTTTTCTCCCCCTTGGAGATGGTGGTGATTCCATCAAAATGATCTCCAAGTGAATTAGGAACATGCACATAGCGGAGTCCCTGTGGCTCAACGATGCGGACATCCACCTAAGGGCAGGAAGGGAGGACTTTTAGTATGGAACAGTGCCAGTGTCATACAAGGATCTTAGGAACCCTCCACAGCCAAACTTCAGCTGGGGGTCGGTTGCCTTTGGGAATGATCCAGCAGGGTCAGTCTCATTTATGGTGGGGATCATGTCCAAAGAATAGAATAGATTTGGTGGAAATGCTCATTTTTTCCTCTTTCTCTTACCCCCTGGGGCAAGTGGTGGGATAGGAGGCAAGGGTGGTACCACTGTTTGTGCTGTAAGCACAAAGGAAGCATGAAGTGACCCTGCCTCAGTGCTGCTTTGGGTTGGGAGGCCAGGAGGAACACCAAGTGGTGAGTCCTCTTCCTCTCTACTCATGCTATTGACAGGGCAGAATATTCTCGCTTTCATTTGGATGGCCAAGGTGATTTGGGAAATGAAGTTTTGATGCTGTCAGCATGAGATGAGGTCTTTTTTCATTTGTGTTTCTGAACAGTTAGTAAGATTGCCAGTAGGCAAGACATGGCTTGAAACAGATCATAGCTTGCACCAAGGAAACGTGAGCTGCAAACTTCAACATACAGCTTGTGCTGAAGCCGTGAAAAACTCAAGAAGACATTTATGAGACAAGAACATAAGAATGGACAGATGGAAACGTCCAGCTATCCCTGTATCTCGTGTCTGTTGATGCATGACAGAGGACACCTTTGGAGGAGTGTAAGAAAGAGGGTAGGAATAAGACAAGCCATCTTCTGGCAGACAGCTCTGGAGGGACTGTATTCAGCAAACGTCTGCTCTCATAAGACACTATCCTATGGAATGGGGATTATTGTGAAGAGCACTGTTCCAAATAAATGTCAGATATTGTTTGTTTTCCTTCAGTTAAGGCAAGTTTACACAAGGGTATATAGAGGCCAAGGCTTATTTGCCCAAGTGGATCTGACATGAGTCAGTCACGATTCAGAAGATACCCAGCTGAGTTAGCATGAGGGAAGGCAGGACACATTTGCTCCTCACTTCTGTACCTGCATAGCTCCTGGTTTGAAGTGTTTAATGCAGGTTTCTGTTTTACAGGTGACCTATTTGTACCAAGCCCGTATGGAAGGAAGGAGCCATAGATGAAGTGTCCTGCTGTGGGACTTGTAGGAGCCTTGCCTGCTTTCTCAAGTGAGGACTCACCCATTGGGTGCTGCCTACGCACACCAGCTCTACTTTACCTCCATGTGCTTTGCCAAGCGTCCTGGCTTCACAGACACAGTGTGCTCATAGGAGCTCAGTTTCCTTCGAATCATTTCATGGTAGTGAAGTTCAAACTGGATCCTTGTCCCTGGGGGCACATTCACTTCGGTTTTGAAGTTTTCCATATCCAAGGCATTGCTCCTGAAAAGTCAACTGCGGGGTTATTTTGAGAAAACACAAGGGGAAAGAGCTCCTTTTCATTTTGGTTCAGAGTTATGGATTTGCTGGGTCGAATTCTAACTGTGGCCTATGTCAGGGAACTCCAGTTGTCCTTCAGCACAACATTTTATCAAGCTGAAAGCAGAAACGCAAGTGAAGTCCTTGGTAATTAAATAGCAACCCATTTTCCTTCCCAGAGCTCCCTCCGCCTGGGATGGGTCACCCTTAGTTCTCCTATGAATAAGTTCAATACCGTTCCCATGTGCCAAGGTCTCTATACCTTACTATTCCAGCAGCTTTGCCTTTGGCTCTTGCTTGAGCATACATTTTTCTGGCTTCAGATTTTTCCCGGATTTGGCTAGTAAATGTTATACCGTTGACATCCCTAGGAGAGAAAAGCACAGTCAGCTTGCAAAAGAAACAACTTTACAATCAGTGACTGTTTCTTCACTTTAGGAAAACACCAATGAAATCTAAGCTGGTGGGAAATGAAATAATGAGGCTCTTGTTTAACCCCAAAGTAATGAAGTCTGGTTTCCACTAGATCTCTATCTTTTCCCTACCTGCTTTTTCATTTCAAGTAGCAGCACTCTTGTACTCTAAGGAAGTTCTGCTCTTCCCTATCTTCTTCACCCTTTCCCTGTTCTTTGGGCCGGCCAAGCAGTTACCAATGTCATGGCTGCTATGGAACATGGATCAGGACACATCTCTTGACCAGCAAGCTGGCTGCTGCATCTCTGAATGGATACTGAACCAGTTTAGTTCTTTCTGTTCTAATTTGTCTCCTCCCTCCCCTTTGATCTGATGCCAACTTGCACAATAGAGGAGGGAGCTTGGTCTGTTTGAGACTTCTGATCTTCTGTCAAATATTGTTGGTGTTGGCCAATGGCCCGGTAGTTATTGGAGAGGAAGAGAAGGATGGACAGACAGTATGATAGCATGACCCTTCTGTTCTATGAGTAAGTCTGTTAAACTTACTTACACTGGAAAAGAAGAGGTGTTTTGCTTTACAAGTAATTCCCTCTCACCACACCAAGTCCTGCCAGAGCACAAGGCTGATACCTGCCCACTACTTACATAGTAAAGTTGTCAATAAAAGCTCCTTTGGGGACTTGTACATCAAACACTATGTGCTGGGTCCTTTTTGCGTTATTCACCATTTTGGCTTGGATCATTGTGTTGGCCAGCCGTGATGTTATAGTGGATTGAACTTTGTAGCTGTAGAGACCTATCTTGTCATCGTCCTCCACCTGTGGTTGACAAAATGGCTCTGTAAACTTAGGACACAGCAAGAAAAGATGCCCTTGAGGGCAATTTCAATCCCTTTTATAGTCTCAGTGCCTTTTATTCAGCTGCTGTTCCTTACAATATGGCAGATAGATGGGATATGAACTCAGGTTCAGGACACCTCCATACTTTACCTGGCAACTGTGGGAGGATACTCAAGTCAATGTAGTTCATTATAACACTTCAGCTGAAAGAGGGTATTTATTAAGCTGGAAGGTTTTTCTTGCTTTTGACCATGCAATTTTGGCATGACTGTATTGATGCAATCCAGCATAGAAGGGTACAGAGTAATCTTCAACACCATATACTGAAGAGAGCTTACATTTACAATAAAAGCCTTAAATAAAGGAGGCTTGAAACACTGGTTACTGACCTAAATGGTTAAGCTATGGCAATTGGAGAACAGTATTAAACTGATATATTAAGACATTGGTTTTGTCTAATCACTTTAGATGCTTATTTCTTCATATTTACCATACCCTTCTCCCTCCAAGAGCAGTTGTACAAACAGCATTGTGCAAACAGTGCTCTGTTTAAAGAAAAGATGTTAATACCCAACCACCATTAAAAACAAGGGCCTGAGCAAACAAAAGAATTGATTTCCGAAAAATGGTTAACTAGAAAACCACTTTGTTCAGTATTATTTTCCATGGAGGGAGGAAAAAACTCACCAGATCTTCAACATATCCCCAGTTGGATGTGCTGCGCTGGAAAAGGAAAATAGGGAGAATGTTTTAGAACATAGAAACATAGAATGGTTTGGGTTGAAAAGGACCTTAAGATCATTTCCAACCCCCTGCCATGGACAGGGACACCTCACACTACACCACGTCACCCAACATTCCATCCCCCCTGGCCTTGAACACTACCAGGGATGGAGCGCTCATGACTTCCTTGACATGGACTGTAGGGGTTTCAAGACAGGAATCAGACAGTGCTAACATCTAAAAGCTGCTTTCCAAGATGATGAGAATTGGCTTGGGTTCTCAGGCTTAATGTTCTTACTCCCTTGCATACTCCTTTTGTCTTCTTTACGTCTTTACACATGGGATGTTGGAGCACGTCACCTCCCAGCTATGACTTAGAGGCTGTCCAAACCAGGACAGCTCTCCTGCTCTTATATTTCTTGTAGAGAACGTTCTCTTCCAGAACAAACCCATTCTTCCTGGGAGCAAAGCAAGCTGGCAAAAAGTCACCCTCAGAAACCACAGCTTTTAACAGGAAAATGCTTGGTTTGTTTTTCTAGGAAAAGTGGGAAAACCTCAAATTACGGACTTTTTTAGCTCCTTTTGGTTTCATCTACATTATAGATTAAATTTACGTTATAGAATATCTGTGTACTTTTTTGTGTTACCGACAATATGTACGTATAAAAGCTCCTATTATGTAATCGATATCACATTTATATGCTTGCATTCATGTGGTTAGCTCTCTATGCACTGCTTAGGAGATCTGAGGCCGATCACTGATGGTTGGGTTTTCCCCTGCCCTATGAATAGTTCCATTAGGACATTGCTATGAAGAGGTGGTGACATCTTGTGGCCATTTGGGTCATTCTGTTTAATTCCCTAGAATTTAAAATCAGATAAGCAACTATGGGGTGGGATTTGGCCTACCTATTTCTAGAGGGAGATGCAGTGTTTAACGCAGATATCTACTTTGGTGTTGTCATCACAACCAGGCAAACCCAGCTCTCAAGGTCGATGGAGTGACCCCTTTCATCTGAAAATGAATACCTTGATTTGGTTGAATGAGTCCTGCCCTCAATCATCCTGACTGTACTGATTAGAGGAGTGGGTACCCAGTGCCATTGGTGATGCCCAAGGGTGCCTCCTGGCCTTTAGCTGGAGCTCCAGGAGATCATGAGGCTCCTGTAGGTTTTGCATGGTGTCTGACACCCATAAGATATCTTGGACACTGCTAGATCCATGTTTGTGGGCTACTGAACCGAGCCATTCAACTCCACTGATGATAAGAAGGAACTTAGGGAGACAAGTTCCGATCCTGAGGGCTTAATTATAAACATGTACCAAAGCATACCAATCCCATCTCGGGTTTCAGCTGCGTTTGAATCCAAGAGGACCAAAACCATAGAAGATGCTCACAAAAACTGCATTAGTCATAGGGTGCATATAAGGCTTTCTATACAGTTACTAAATTCATTTGAGGCTAGTTAATATACTGTTACTAGGAAAAATCTTGGGCTGCATAGAAGATGATATATGTCATAGAAAGATCATTTTAATGAGGTGATTTTAAGGATCCTTTAAAGCCAAATAGAGAGACTGCAGGATTCCTGTCTGCCTTGGAACACATGTGCGGTTGATTTACTAACTATACAGGCTCTACCTGAAAACAGTCAGGGGTTTCAGGATCTGGAAACCTGTTGGGTTGATCCTTGCTCAGCCCATCCTGACACCCCACAAACATCACTGCACTGTGATACTGGACATTGGACAGAGCCTTGGGTGACATGGGCTAAGATGAGGCATCCCTGCCCACGGCAGGGCGTTGGAACTGGATGATCTTAAGGTCCTTTCCAACCCAAACCATTCTACGTCTCTATGATAAAGAATCAGCCTATGAAGAATGATGTTTCCTGTACCTTGGGCATAGGAAATATCACAGCACAAGTACAAGTTAAGACTAAACCAACCTTAACTGAAACAAATTTTCAACTGCAAAGATGAAGACCAGGACCTTAGCACAGAAGCTCTTTGTTTTATTGTGGTACTTTTCTGTTTCTCGGAAGGGCCTCTGACTCACTCTACAAATGGTGCTTAAGGCTTCCAAGATACCCAGGTCTCCTTCCTTTTTGTGATGGAAGAGGTGAAGGGAGAGGTGCTGATAGACATGAGCTTGTCACTTGCACATGTAGTGACACCTATGGCTGTTGTTGGAGATCAGACATGGGGTGGTCCAACTCTTAGGGTCTCAGAGGTTGCAGAGGGCAGCCACTCCACAGGAGGACAGAGCTGTAGATGCTTCAGGTCTGAGCGCTGGTGTGGGTACTGAGAACATGGGGTTTATAGGGACTTCTGAGGCATGTGAGACTTGGGCTGTTTCTGGCATGAGGCTTCATGGCTGATCCTTGCCTTTAAACAACATCCACAGCTGCTGATGCCTGCACTGCATAGAAACAGTGCCTTGTGCTGTATCTAATATGTGGCAAATTGGTGATGAGGATGGGGAGAAATGCCTCAGGAACTGTTGGAAGGATCTGGTCTGTCAGATGCCGGGGCCTCCCTTCAGCTACTGAGACCTGTCTTCTGTCATCTCTGCAGCCTATGTATATGCATATTTAGCCCTCCATAAAGACCTTTGTTCAAATCACTGTTCATGAGTGTTGCAGTCTACCATCAAGAAAATATTGCCCGCTTCAAGCTAACTTGCATTCGGGGCTGCTGGCCCAGACTCCTTCTGTCCTATCCCTGAAGGAAGAAGCCCTGGTGCCTAAGAGAGGACCACATTACAAGAGGCAATGCCCTACAAAAGATTGCAGGTTCTATCTCATCTGTGGGATGCCGAGCTCACCATTGCCTTCGAGCTGAGTCCACTGGCTGCTTCTGGGCTGTGACTTACTTAGTGAACAGAGGAAAGCAGTGTCAGAGATGTTACACTGCTTTCAAAGGAAACTCCTTTTGCACTGGGGCATGAAGAAGATGAAGAAGCAGATGTGCAGCATGAGAAACTAGAAAAAGGATGCGATCTACCTGGCCGGTCCTCCCAGTTCGAGGCACTGTTTGCTCCCGGTTTTCATGCGGGTCATTTCCTAAGCAGTCTTTAACAGACTATGCAGTTTTTCATTTCATTGCAGCCTCTTCAGATTCATTTTGGGGAGCACAACCCTCAACTGTGAGGTGCAAGAAAAGCAGTTGCAAACCCAAAGCTTGGCAGGGTTTGTATTCACAGTGCTGCAGATGGAGCCTGGTCTCTCTGGTTGCATTTATATCCTGGGAGCTTTGGGCTCAGCAGGCAGCTGATTCCAGCCTTCTCTTCCCTATTTCCTTGCTGTGCTGGTTCTTATGGAGGGGAAACCAGGCAGAGCAGTAAGGACATCCTGCCTCCCAGCCTAGACCCAGGCTACCTCCGAAACAGGGGCAACAGCAGTGCACCACCACATAGAGGTTCACAAGGTTACCTGCATTCCAGCCCATGGGGCACTCTATTTCTTCAGTCACAAGGACCATTGACACACCTGAGACACCCTATTTTGGGAATTACTCAGGAGCAAAGATTTTTCACAAGAAGCTGGACCTGGAAAACAGTTCTTTCTGTTTAGACCTAATTAATAGGGTCCTAAGAGGAGTTCCGTTGTCTTGTTGCCAATGGGCTAGTGACTGTAGGAAAACATAGTGCTAAACAGTGATTTGGAAGGTAGCATTCCTATAGTGGTTAACAATTTAGTGTTACTTACAACTATGGGCCTGCTTTGGCCCAGAGTTACTGTCTCAAGGTGTTTCACATTGCTCAGTTTAAACTCATTTATTAATACCTTATTATAGCACAAGAGTTGGAACTAGATTATCTTAGGGTCCTTTCCAACCCTAACTAATCTATGATTCTATGGAATCTTAGTTCTGCCGGTCTGCAAAGACTCATTTGATAGGTAGAGGATGGGAAATAATATATGGGAATATAAGGAATAACTGGTATAATAAAACCATTGGTAGAACTGGAAATTATGGCACGTATCTGCCTTTACACTGTGTATCTCTAAAGCTGGGGAACAGAGGCAACATGATACACACAGCACTAATAGAGATGTGCCGGAAAGAAATGGTGCCATGAGGGAGTGCAGGTAGAGAGGATTTCTGCTAAGATCATGATTAAGGTATTTAAATACTGGAGTGGCAAATGCGAGCTGGCTTGAGTCATATTTATGCTGAAATCTTCCACTTTCCTCCCAGTGTAACGGGGGGGTTCATGCATTACATTTACATTCTGTGTGAGGCCCCTTTAAAAAACCCTTGGGCTAAAGAAGAATCACTTTTGCTTAATGTCAGCGATGCTGGGAAATCCACCTTTGCTCAGGAGGCTCTTTTGTTTCCATTGTATTGAAGAAGCTCAAGAAAGGCAGCACCAGAACTTGGTGGAGGATGCAGTCCACTCTGGTATCCTTTCTTTCACACAGTGTAATAAAAGTTGATGCATTCAAACAGTTAGTTTCGTGGTTATTATTAAGCACCACTGTGAAAAACACAAGAAAACTCCTGCAATGCTGCTTTAAATGATTCTGTTTCAGGAGCCAATAGACTACAATGCTCTCAAGTCATCAGCATGCTGGAAACCAATTCTCTTCCCTGATCTCAGACTCCACCAGCTCATCACCCATGTGACACTGTGCTGCACTCTTTTGACCTGAGTTAACTGAATGAATGGGCTACCTGCAGGGCTGGAGTTTCAGCCTCCATTGCCAGGGTCTGAAGTGCTTTTCCATTTCCTCATGGAAAAACATCATCAATATCAAAGGACTTCTCTCACAGAAAGTTAGAGACAAGTATCTCCACTGTTTAGCATCTGTATTGTGGTCCTTAGGAGCACATGTATGAAATAAAGCCTTGTGCTAGGTACTACATAAAGGATAGTAGCGGTCCTCATCCCTACAAGAGATATGGAGGTCCCAGTGCATATAAAGGCCTGCTGGTCCCACCTGGTTGCAAGCTCACAACCATTGACATGGAACAAGCAACCCAGAGAAAGCTCCCATACATTCTTATCCCTTGGTTTGAAGCATTTCTAGGTGCTGTACCTGGTACCTGCCATTTCTCATCTTGGGGCTGGAAGGAAATCCATCAATTTCTAGGTCAATCAGGTTTTCAACTTCCTAAAGGAGAAAGAAAGGAAGACATGTTGCTGCTGATTTACTGTTTGATTAATTGTTTGATTTATTATTGATTAGCATTCTGATAGAGTTCCAAAGGGAATTTACCTCCCCTTGGTGCAAACTGGGAGCAGAGGCCCAAACCATCTCATCCCAAAATGCTGCATCCTCATGCATTCAGCTACTCTCTATGGCCAAATGGCTGTACATACTCCTATACAATCATGACCTTTACCATCATTTTACAACCTTTCCTTCTGTAACAAGGAGTAATATTTAACCCACTGAAATGCAAGAGGCAGATTATCACCAGGATGAGTGTGGTCATTGTAACTGCAGCATTTCAGATACTGATCTCAAATCACCAAGTTCAAGGAATTTCAACTTAAACAGTAAAAATCACCTCTGGTTTTATACAAATATACCTGAGAACTAAATCTGTCCCATTGACAGCAAAGGAGCATAAGGTCTTCTCCAAGCTGCACTTACTTAGTTAGAGGAAAGGTTTTACAGCACAGCAATGCTCTCAGTAAATGTTGTTAGCAGTTTAACTTACAGCAATAAAAATACTTTAATGCACGAGTTGTTCTCCAGTTTTGTGATAGAATGCACACAAAGGTTTGGACAATGTTCACATGTGTAAGCACATTGCTGTTAAACTGGTACAGCATCTACGGTTAGAAAGGACCACAGGTCCAGGGTATTATCCTGGGAATTAAAACCTCAGGATAAGAATCACACTGCATCATGAGAAGTGCTGTAGGAAGAAAGAGGATATCCCTGCTTCCCAATTCCTTCTTCTAATCTTGCATCCCTGCTGCCTTCACAGGAATACTGCAATGCAGCCATGTGGAAATGGGTGTAGGAGCCCAAATCTAGGATCACCTAAAGCTGGGGGTTCAAATTTGGAGCCAAAGCTGTAATTCTGCTTCCTTTCATCATTGCATTGTCCTAAGAAATGACAAGCTCTAATATAAATTATCCCTTGGCCAAGGACTGTACAGTCAATAGGACCTTAACTCCATATTGGGGGTCTTGTTATCAAGAACCTGAGTCAACATGAAGCTCTGCTGCAGTTCATAGCGGTCCATCCAGGAGACCACATCCACATATCTAGGTGCTATGGTTCTGCTTATTCCAGGGAAGCAGGCTATGAAATATGGCGAAAGTCCAAGCATAGAAGCCCACTTGAATGTTTAAAGGTTAAAAACACCAGAAAAGGTAAAGTTGAGGTAAAAATATGCATCCTGCTTGAAAAGCAAGGTGGATTTGTGCCCGGATTGTCCTAACTTTAATAACATTTAAAAAGCAATGCTACAAATGACAGGAGAGAAGCAATTGTCAGAACAATCCCATTTACAACTACAAGCAGAAGAGAATACATGAGATCCAAGCAGAGCTATGAAGCAACGGCCCAGTTCTGCTCCCACCGAAGCCAGCTGCAGCTTCAGCACTGACTTCAGCAAGGAAAGGAGACCTGGACCCTGCCTTGAAATACTCACATCTGGGATTTCATCGATAACGAGGTCAAAACTTCCCCCTCCAGAAATGAGGAGCAAAGCCAAGAAGCAGATCAGATGCTTCATTGTCTTCCTCCTTGTTTCCTGCGAAGAGCCCACGTTGGTACCAGACACAAGATCTTCTCTTCTCTGAGACAAGTTCAAGGAAACAGCTCAGGGTTATGGGGTATTTGGAACACAGTTTTGAAACGCTCACTTTGTTTAGGCCGTAGGTAAATATTTGCCTTGTAACGTAAGCCTGAGCTGTGGTGCCTGAGCAAGGGTTATCCAAATAGTGTCTTCACTTGCCTCTGCTCGCGGTAACAGCTCAGGCTTGGATAGGCTCACTTCTTGCTTTTGTAGCTTCCCGTTATGTTTGAGTAATTTCCTGCTGGGCACAGACCTCGGAGTATCCAAAGCTTCATGAGATCAAAGCAAGAACTCACTCCTAACTTGTTTGTTTATAGTAAATGAGGTGAAGAAGGGTTCTCAGAGCAATGGAGGCAGCAAAACTGTGCTTCTCCAAGAGCCCTCCCATCACAGGGGTCGGCAGAGACCTTTGGGTTGGATCCTGACCCACACAAATACCTTTTCCACTCTGGCTGGGAAAGGATCATAGCTGCTGGTGGGATAGTCCTGTTTTCAATCTTGGTCATGTGAAAACGTCTGATGATGTTTTCAGATGCATATTGTACAGTTCCTGAGTGCTTCTGAAACGGTTTTTAGGCCTCTCTACCTCTTTGGGTACTTTGAGTGGGATGAGGTGAGGCAGCAAAGCAAGAGGGGCCAGAAGGGAGGAAGCAGGTTTCTGGCAGAAGAGGCTGGGCTACCCCTTCCACTCTTCCAGGAAGAAAGGAAATCTGCAGACAGGGAAGCAACCTGAATGGAAAAGATTTAATTGATCTCTGAATTCAGAGACAACAGACAAAATTATGTTATGTTATGTTATGCTATGTTACGTTATCACTTGGAGTATTGTGTACAGTTCTGGTGTCCTCAACATAAGAAGGACATGGAACTGCTGGAACAAGTCCAGAGGAGGGCATGAGGATGATCGGGGGACTGCAGCACCTCCCCTATGAAGATAGGATGAGAGAGTTGGGGCTGTTCAGCCTGGAGAAGAGAAGGCTGCATGGAGACCTC
>JASSUY010006510.1:0-35215 GCA_032466535.1 Forpus xanthops
TAGGTAAGCGATTTTTAGTCCTAGTGCATACACCAGCCATGAAAGGGAACAAGGTTCTGTGAGACCTAGAGGATGGATGCTGGAATTTGATGCTTACAGAAACTCTGATCTGGGCTTTTCCTCTTTGGTTTTGTAAAAACTGTCATGGAAAACTTCATGATAGTAAACTAGGTCTAAATTACAGACATACACTCGAGTGAGCCTGGCTCATTTTATTTTCATTATTTTGAGGTACCCCTCTATCTGCAGTTTGTGTTGAGGATCAAGAGTCTTCATTTCAAAGGCATGAAATAATGATTACTAATCTGCTTAATAGAGGGTACCTTTCTGTAGGTTTTTTAAATCAAGTATGAACAATCACCGAAATGACACAGCATTTCTAAGAAATAAAATTTCTGTTCCGTGTACTAACTTTGGCTAATATTTTTGTTTTAATAATGGACTTTTAATCTGTTAGCAAATAAATCACAGTTTCACTCTAGAATTCCTCTTTCACTCATTTTAACTGCAGGTTGTAGACATGTAAAAATAATTGGCTGTAAATTATAGGTAAAAGACAAGACAAGAACAGTTTACAGGTGCAAGGTAAAGTCAAACTCAGATTTTGTGTCAGCTAATGGTAGATGTTACCCTAAGAAATCCTTTGCTGGTCTTCGTATGCTTAGTATGCCTATATATACTATGAGTATATACTCATATACTCATACATGAATATACAACCACATGGAGAGGGTGTATATGTAACTTGCACACAGGAAACAGAAATAGGTGCAGGTCCAGCTCCTTAGTAGTGTCAAATTAGCTGGCAGCATAGTATTTCCCATGAAAATACTGGCCAAGGTGAAAATGCTGCCCGGAGGCTGGTGAGGTACCTTCTCATACTTGGTGTTTTTTTTTATTGCATACCTGGGAATCAATAAGCATTTTAGAAGGCAAGGAGAATTCTTTTTTTTTTCAAAGACTGTGTTTTCTAAACATAATAAACAAATGCAGGATCACTGCAGCTTATTGATGTGCAGCTGTACCATGCATTGCACAGATGTGCAAACACATCTGCACAATTCCACTGATTCTCCAAGCTGGCTATGAGACAACACCACTTCAGAAGCTGTGCAACTCTGGCAATATATACTTGATCTAGATGTGCTCTGTGTTTACTGTCAAGAGGAAAAGGTAATGTACTGATAATTTTTAAAGAGAATATGCCCTGATTTTTCTTTTTGAGGAAAGCATTGTCATACAAAAGAAAAGCCACTGATTATTTTTTTGTTAGTCACATTGCAGCAGCAGCTCCTGAAAGTGAATCTCTTGCTGCTGTCATTAAAGGAAGACAAATGTAAGTATGAACACTGCTATGCTGTGACTCAGCAGCACCATTCAGGAAAAACTCAACAAGACCCATTTAAATCTCTGCTGTTCTAGTGTCATTTATTTCACTTCATCAAATAGTGGAAATCCGGATACGTAACACTACTCACAGCAAATATATTTGGTAAAACACAGCTACAGCCTGTTCGAAATGTTTTAAGCAGTTAAACACACAAAAAAGTATAAAAAGGTCATATACTTAAATGGGTACATAATTTAGATTTAAGAACATGCAGCCCTACAGATTTTGGAATGCTTGTTAAACTGCTTCTTTCTCTTTAAATAAAAGCTTATATTGCCAGTTGTGTCCCCATTTTATTAAAGTGCTTTAGTGATTGGAAGCTTTCCATGAACAAATAAATACAATGCTTACTGTTTGCATATAAAAATCTGTGCCTTTATAGATATTGCACATATATATCTATTTAAAATATCTTCTGGTAAGATAATTCTTTGCTTAGTAATCTGCCTCCAAATACTAATCTATTTCAATATAGTTGTTTCTGAAGTGTTTCTGCTCATTAACTGCTTTCTTTTACAATCTCTGCAGTATAGGTGGAAGATTATCTATACAAATATAAGGCTACACAGGTATTTTAGAACTGAAATGTGTTTAAAACATTTTTGAAGTATATATAGTTAGTATATCACAATTATAATTATTTTGTTTTCCTACAGAATATTGAAGGAAAAAGTTTGACTGTTACTCTCAATAGCAAGCCCCTGTGTTATACACAAACTCTGTAGGCTCTAGCACTCATCTTTCCAGCTACACTCCTAAAAGTATGATAGCTATGGGTCTGGTTTATGTTTAACAAAACATACTAAGACACCTTGACTTTTCTGCAGTGTGTGTGATTTGTGTTTCATATTCAAAAGAACAGGAAAATATTTGTTGCTGAGCAAAGGTTTATGGTGCATTGTGCTTCATAGGTGATGAAAAAGGGTGATCGAAAGATGATATTTATTGTAACATGGTGGTGTTATTTATGAACACTAGACCTCTCATCTCTTTTTGTATATGTGTGGCTTGTTTTTTTGTTTTTGTTTTTTTTTTTTCCCAGGTGCCTCAGGTAAAAGATAAAGAGATGGGCTTCTGCTGGGAGTTAGTGCAGAAAATCGGAACAGTGATATCACATGATATGTACTGAGGTATTAAAGAAAAATATGCTGTATACTTAGGTCTGTCCTTGTAGTTAAGTTTCACCAATGGTGCTAGACCAGCCTATGTAAACACGCTGATCCTTATGCCATATTATCTCCTTTACAATTAGTATTTTTTGATTGCTTTTAGAATGTATTTTTAAAAAAAGATATAATATCATCTTCCTGCTCTTACAGAATTCCTTACCACTGTGAGAAACTGTAGTTTCAGTGGTTACAACACTGTTTACAATTCAAAAGCTGAATTAAGGTGATCTCTGTCAAAATATGTGGAATATGATCTGAACAGCACAGTGGCACCTCCTCGGACTTAATAGAAGACACTTTACATGGTTACCTTAAATTCGGTGATGTAGAGATTATCAGGGAATTTTTCATTTCTCTGGCTAAATTCATCTTCCACATTTAACATTTCAAACTGAGGTTTTTCACATTTCCAGGGTAGTTCTTTGACCAAATAAGTAATTTATTGCCTGGGTCTTCCAAAAACTGAAATCATCAGGATTTTTCATTAGTGGAATTACCATCTGATTTTCTTTCTCTCAAAATTTCTTCATAAAACCAATAGGCTAATTTAAGGCAACAGTTCAATTTCAGTTTCACTTAAAAAAAAAATGTTGCAATTTTGCTAGATGAGTATATAAAGTCTGGTTCTGTCCTGACATATTCAGACATGCATTTAGAAGTGCAATTTCTGGGAGCTGGACATACGTAACCAAGAGCAGAGCTTGCTTCCGTATATTTTGCGATAGAGTTTCCTATAGTAACTCTGGGATTTTCCATCTGCTTGCTATTATTAAGCACAGAATCCTGTCCTTCTAAGCTTTGGTCTGTCAGCTATGCTTGCATTTTATTTAATGGTACCCTGAAAGGCTCAGTTACCTTACTGCTGACTGAGATGTGTCTTGTGCAGGTAAGTGGGAGATAAAAGGAAGAAAAAGACATCCTTTGTTTTGCTGGTTTAGACCTAATATGCTCAAAACATTGTTGAACATGCTAAGTAAAATATTACACCATGGATAAAAGTAAAAATGCTTTAAAAATCTAGAAATTTTTAAACAGTAAAGCATACATTTCCACATATAAGCATTTGAGAAAATACCTCAAAATCACAAAAAACATATCCATTCGTTAGAAAAGTTACAACCCACTCCTTTTAAATTCAAGTTATATAAAAAAAAAAATTTCCTTCCTTTTCCAGTGTCCATCAACAATCTCCTGTTTCATCCCAAGCCCTGTTCTCACTTCAAGTAGAATCCAGCCCTATTACCAACCACTGAAGTGACACCTGGATTGCAGGCATGTGGTCATAAAAGTAGTAGAAGACTGAAATAAAAGGCTTCCTAAAGGAAGACAAATAAAGATTTTGAAGCAGCTGTGGGAATAGTTTTAACAGGATGAGGAAATTGATGGGAGAAACCCAAGAAATTTTCTTGTGTAGAGGCTTTTTTGCTCTCACAGTGCTTTCTCAAATTTCCCCAAGTCGTATCTTTCATAAGAAAGAGTGGGGAGGTGTATTTTTGTAATCATTAGGTATTTAGAAAACTGTTTGAGTCCCCTTAATAAAAATGTGATAGGCAGTCCTAGTAGCATAGCTGTTTCAAATGGCTCTGCAAATAATTTTTCTTCACAGAGATTCCCCATATTCTGTTTTTTTCACTGACTTTGATGTAAGAAGCTATGATCAACTCCAAAGTTCTCATTACAGTACATAATTTTTTGTACAAAAAAACCCAAAAAAGAAAAAAAAAAACAAAACAAAACAAAACAAAACAAAACAAACAAAAAAAAACAACAAAATAACCAAAAACCCAGAGATCATCAAAAATCCAACATGGGAATCATAAAAAATCCCTCCACAACCCAGCTCAAATTTCCACAAGGGCCTTGGCTGAGCAAAGCACAGAAAAAAGAGCGTTATTTATGAAAAATTTATAATCTTCTGGGATCCGAGATTCTTTTTACATGTACTGTACCTTGGTTTATACATTTCTTGACAATTAATGTTGAGAAGTGTTTATGTAAAGTATTAGCATAATTACTGTCTTCTTATAAAAATGGCACTTTTTAATTAGGTAGTATGTGAGACAGACTTTTGATAATAACTGGAAAGGCCTTGGAAAAGAATTTAATAAAAATTTGGGCTGTCAGAAAGTATTGTCAATCTCTGACGGACTTGTGTCACATCTGTTTAGTTACACACTCTTTTAAGGGCTCCTTGAGGGTGTCTAAGTCATGTTAGATTTTGGGTTTAGTTTATCCTCACAGAAAATAAGATTCACTAAATATTTGTAGTATTAAAATCTATTCTAAAAAGGTAATTCTCATGAAAATAGCTTCACTGACCTGTATGGTAAACTTCATAGAGTGTATACCAGCTATGGTGCTCTATATGGTAGTTTACCACAAATAGTCTTCCTCTGCCAATAGAAGGTATTTTATTTCACAGGTAAACCAGCTCAAATGAAACATTTATTTGGCAGCACATTTGCTGAACGAATCTTGGGGAAAAATAAATTCATTCACAAATTTTGACAGGAAAAAAAATGCATCTAGCACTCGAGAAAATAAGCCCACAAAAATGCCTTAGAAGTTTATTTCCAGGATCTTTCTGACCTTGCTTTTTTTTTTCCTTGAAATTATACAACACTGTCCAGGACTTTAATTAGGCTCTTTCATAATTTTGTGTGGCTCCTATCATCTTTAGTACCGGCTGTGCCCATGAAGACAAAGACATGATTTCATTTTAATTTAATGGGTATTTTTTGAATATTTTATCTTTCCTCTGTAAATATGCCAGAGATAACCTCCTAGTAAAGGGAAGTTTTTAAACTAATTTCTGTTTGTCTGAGTCATCCCTTGAATTCAGTTGCATGAGAAGTCATTGGTTGACACTGATGAATTATTAGGATATGAAACTTCAGCTACTGTAGGGTATACTTTAAGACCTCTGTGTGTGTATTTAGTAGCAGAAGGTTGGGGAATTTAGCCAGTTCTAAGACAAAAAATAGAATATTCCTAGAACAGAGGAAGACTGGAGTGGTATCCATTATTATTAATTTAATGGCAGACTTAAGTCACAGATTTTAATGACAAGATTTTAATGAATTTAATGACAGAGCAACTTCAGTACATTTTGATATCTCCTTCCAAATACTCTGGTCCCACTTATTTATTTTCAAAACCTCACAGATCCACAACAGACTAATTCTTGAGTTGAAGATAACTGGCCATGTTCCCATACCTGCTTTTTGTTCACATCTGCTGTTCACTATGTGGGTTTACGGTTTTGGTTCCTTTTGGGTTCTAATTTGGGGAAACAGAACAGGGTCATGAGCAAGTGCTACAGTCCTCCAGTACAGAGGAAAATAAACTTTTTTTTTTCTTTAAAAGGTATATACAGTAGGTTTGTTGCAAATTTCCATAGGCATTTGTTTTTGAGCTGCAATAAGTATGTACCCACAGGACTCAGAGACTAAACTGGCTAAACACCTGAGTTTTCCTTATACATTGTAAGTGCCAAAACTCCCTTTAATGTGTTTCTCCCTTCATTTAATTCCTGATTTGTTTCTGCCTTCGACCACTTTTACATCTGTTTCTCCATCTGCCAGTGCTCTTACAGCAGCAAAAGCTGTTGGATAACTTTAAATGCCGTGCAGAAATCTGATGAAATGAAATCGGATAAAAACTTGTGTGCTAGCTGCTGTTGTGTCTCAGCAAATATGATTGTTTCTCATTTCAGTAAAGCCCACATGCTGTGTATTAGCTCACCAGCGCTGGCCTCAGAACTTGCCTGGACTTGTCTTGGCCGAAGTTCATTTCAGCCTGTTTCCAGCTGTGATAGCAATTGCCTGTCTGTCAGAAGGCTATTACCTACCTTGTTTAAGCTTATCTCTGTGCATACCTAATATGGTAAAAGTCTAGCAAACCTGCACAGTCCCTGCATTGCAAGCAAAAGAACTTTTGTGATAACTGGGGCTGTGGGAGGTTGTGGTGTGTCTTTAGCAGCAAAGGGGTGAGGATTGTCAAGCTGGGATCCAGTGGAAAAAAAAGTATAAATGAGCAGAGACTGCCTTAAGAAAACATGAAATAATACCCCTGGGCAGTTCCAAGACTGAATAGAAAGAAAACCCCACCATAAATGCCACACTCCTCCCAGTGAAGCCCTTGGGATGGTACTAACAAGCTGACATACTACTTTCCCTTCCAAGTTGCTTGATGGGCATTGTGGACCTTTGGACCCAGAGGGCCACCCCCAAGGATAAGTGTACCACTGAATAAAAAGGGTAGATATTAGAAAGCAAATGCATTCCTAAAGAATTTTAAAGATATTATTAATGAGGTATTCATTTGGCCTGTGAGTGTTAGAAGCACTGTAACTGAGCTAATAGAAAATGCTCATTGCATTTTGATTTAATTATCAAGACCTTAGGGTTGTGGTAAGTACTGGGCTTCACATGAAGTTCTTGTTCCCTTTTGTCCATAACAAGAATTTTTAAGCATAAAAAACAACGGACTTTGGAGGCATGATCGAATTGCCTAACATAAGATGTCTAGTGCCATTTGAGATCACTTCCTAAATCTGAGACATCCACTGTAGAACACTAATATGATCTTCAAAGTAGATTCATGCACCACCAGAACTTGATGGGGAAGCCAGGTGGGATAGCCAATGGCATTAGGCACCACTGTCTCAGGAGCTGCACTACACTCCATGACATATGAAATGGCACAATCAGGAAAGTAAAGAAGGCCTTGCGTCTTGCAAAGAAAGACTTACACAGGTGTTTAACTTACCGTAGTCCTTGATGCAGTGCACATTTTTCTGAATCCAGCTCTCCAGATCTGGCCAAATATCAAGGGAGTGTGCAGAGGAAAGTGGACTGGAGGAAAAAAACTCAGACCTGAGTTTCTCTCTTATCAAGTCAGTGAAATGCTTTCAGGAATTACAGGAAACCCTTTTTTCTTTCTTTTCTTACTTTCCCTTTGTCCCTTCCTTTTCTCTTTCTTCTTCCCTTTTCCTTTCCATTTTCCCTTTCCCTTTCCCTTTCCCTTTCCCTTTCCCTTTCCCTATTCCTCCTTTCAACTATGAGAAATTATGGAATTTATGGGGCTGGGGGTGCAAACTTATGCATCTGAGGACAATACAAATACCAATAGTTGTAAATTTAAGAAAATTCATATCTGTCCTGCAGTTGCAGTGGGGTGGCAAGGAAATCATTAACAATGATATCTCAGATTTAATGTGAATTACACACCTCTGCTATGTTTTCTTTAGTTGCTATCATTATGGCTATTAAAGCACTCTGGAACTATTATATTCCAAATTAACTATGCATAGCTATTTTAGTATTAAGCATTATCTATACTTACCTGGGGAAATGTATTCCTAGATCATGCAAAATCCCAGAGTTCATATTGATGGTCTGTGTTTGTTTCAACACATGCTCTTCTGTCAGATGTTTTCCTTCCTCGCCCAGGATCCAGCCTGCCCTGATGTCATCCAGTTCACTCAGCCTGCACAGCCAGCAGAGTGATGTACAAGGTATGTGCACAGGGGAGGTGTCTCTCCTCAGCTCCTGCTGCTGCCAGCTTCCTTGCAGTCGATCAGCCGAAGGGCATAACTATGCCTCCCTGCTTTGTTTCTGTCTGCCCACAGGTTACAGGCTCTGGATCACAGGACTTTTAGCAACTACGGGTCAATAAATTTTATACAGTACATGCCATGACAGTTAGAGGGATACTGAGTGTGTGTATATCTTTTCTAAGGGCTGCCTATACAATGCCTCTTGGTGATTAACAACCACTGTAATGTTTGCTGTCAGGAGTTTTAGTGCTTTGACTTCAAGCACTTTGGCCTTCAAACAATTCTATACAAATGTTCAGAACAGAGTTAGCTCTTTCAAAGAGTGAATCATTGTCTGTTTTTTTTTTTGTTCTGGAGAAGAATTAGTTAGAATGTCTTTTTTCTCCCCTCAATGCTTTTCGTTTCTGAAAGAAGATTGTGCAGCCATTTAAGCAGTAGTTTATCAGTGCAGAGATGAAACAAGGAGTTTTATGTTCCTCAGAGGAAGGTTCAACATAAGGAAAACAACTTCAGTTCTGGACACATGTTTTTTTTCTGCATAACAGCTGTATTTCTATTTCTCTTAATATATTATTTATTTATTTATTAGAAACTGGGCTAATTCAAGGAGTCCTGGCAAAACTTTTACGTGACTCAGAAATAAAAAAAAATAAAATAAAAAAACCCAAACAAAACAAAACAAAAAACAAAACACCAAAATTCAGGCTAGGAAAGAGATGAAGAAGTTTCTGTATTTTCCTACAGCCAGAATAAAATAACCAGAAATCCCTGTGGGCAATTCATCCTCAAGAAAGAAGAGACAAAAAGCTTTGTCTTTTGAGAAGTATATTCATGACTCAACAATAAAAGTCATGCTGGGTTTCAATATTGTATGAAGACACTAGGAAATCTCATCTTGGTCTCTTGCTGCCCTAGTCAGTCACATTATACTGCTGAGTGAAGGATATTTGTGATTTGCACCTTCAGGTTGTATTTTCTTCCAACACATACATTGTTTTCCCTGAGAACTTTGAAAAGCCTTTTTAAAACACTGTATTCAGTTTAATCTCTCCCGTCAATATAGCTGGATATATATATATACATTTTTATATCCATATCTATGTATATAATCTCCCTTGAAGTATATATCTCTGAAATTTATACTCAAACATTCTCTGTATTTTAATGTAATAATTTAGAAAGCAGATTTCTGTAACTGGAAAAAAAAATCAGATTCTTCCTAAAATGACTGAAAAGTCCATGAATAAAAATTTTCTCTGAACAACTTGATGCAGTTTGCAATCTACGGTTCAAAGAAAGTTAGTCCCTTGCTTCCACTATTTTATTTGAAGAAAAATTGCAGCTTAGGTCGATGGGAATATGGACAGTAGTTCACATACTTGTAAAAACAAAATTGTAGGTCAACAATTTTCTAATCTCAAGTTGGGAGTGGTTAACTAATAGTGGGCAGATGACAGAATAGAAGCAACAGGCTTCTACTAATCCTTTCCCATTTCATAGTTGCTACCAGACACTCATCTTCAAATATAAAATTAAGAAATTATAGTATTTCATGCTGACCATTTGATTTTAACAAAACAAGGCTGACATGTGTTGGCTGTTGTTAGCATCATATTATGCCCATGACAGGGGAAGGGAATGACTTTGCATGTCAGAGTTAGCAATGCATTCAACTTAGATATACACTGTAAGTTGTCAGAGCACTAGTAGAACAGTAATGGCAATTTGCCAGTACAAAATGTCGTTGTTTTCAAGCATTTAGTCTGCTTCAACAGTTTTGCATATATTCACAGAGAAAACTCCTCTTTTGTTTTATAATCTACCTGAAGTGATTTACCAAAAATGCATGTCAATAGGTTGTCATCCTATAAACAGCTCACACTGTGATGAGGGTTTTGTGACATACACAGACCTGCAGAGTTTTTAATACCAACGTACAATAAATAATGAATGAAACATCCTACACTAAAATGTAATGCTGAGAAGTCATTAAGTACAAAAAATAAATGTGAACCAGATGTTTTTAGGTTTCAAAGGTTTTCCAGGATAGCACCACTATAGTACAAGGATACTGTCAAGGCATCTGTTTTACACATAGGGTTGCAGCTGCACATGTTATGTACCTTTCTGTAAGTAATTCATAATCGTCATATATTCTATGCTAATAAGTTTCTCTAAGGCTTCAAAAGGACTCTGGCAATGATTAGATTTCCGAAAAAAACAAGATTTACTTACTGACAAAGTTTAATATACAACATATATGAGAAGTTAAATTTATAGTGAATGGTCAGTCTTAAGAACATTTCATTTTTCATTGCATTGGTCACCAGGTTATCACATTACTTGTGCATAATTTATTTTTAGTAGAAAAAGGACTGTAATAATTGTGTCTGCTGATGGAAGATGAGGCTAGACAGAAACTCCTTTGATACAGGACATGGAGCAGGAGAAGAAAAAAAAAAGCCAAAAATTGTTTAGCTTTTGAGACAAGATTTTTGTAACATTGGACAAGTTGTCTGTGGGTCTTATTTTAAGCACTTCTGGAGCTACTTAAATGTCTTATGGGATGGGACCTGTATTACATTTAAAGTCTTAAAGTTGACTGGTTGAAACCAATACAAAATAATATAAAGCCTCTCATATTCCTCCTCCTATTTTTAGTTTGGGGTTTGTTTGGGGTTTTTTGTTTGTTTGGGTTTTTTTGTTTGCTTGGTTTTGATTTTTTTTTCTTTTGTGTGTAAAAACTGTACCCCTGTTTGTCCTTTTAGCTTTAAGATTTATCTGTGGAATCTTCTGTGTTCTTTTAAATTATTCTGTTTAGAGACCTTTCGGGCATCAAACATTAAAAAGGGAACCATCAACAGGCAAGAAACAGCAGTCCTTCATCTGAAACAAAAGATTCTGAATCTCTTGAAGAGGAAACTTTAAACTTACAGTGTTTCATCAGGAATATCCTAGCAAAAATAGATTGATTTTAAAAGTGTACCAAAGGGAATTTTTATTTCAGAAAGTATACAGACCAATAGCAAATAAGGTTCTTTTATTCCCCACAGGGTATTGCTTCATTTGTTGCATTGTTACGCTAGATAGCTTATTGCTCATGTGAACTGGAAAGGAAAAGTACAGAAATAGTGCAACAGGGGACAATATGAATTAAGGATGAAGAACAAGACGGATTATTGTTGAAGCGTGCTGGTCATCATGAGGGGTATCCTGGCTTAGAGCATTTCCAGAGCATGTAGTTGAGTTTGCGTGAGTTATTAACCTTGTGACAAGCTGCTGAAGAAACTTGTTATTTAGGGGCCAATATTTGTTGTGTATACTTCCTTAAGATTACGTAGATGTTTTTCTCTTCCATTTTTCTACATCCTGCCAGCCCTTCAGCAGGAGCATTTATATCATGACAAAGAAAATGAGGTCCCCATGAGGACTTTGGCAGTTGTTAAGTGCCTGTGTGGCCTACATTTTGCACATAGACCTAATTCCCTAAATTCCACCCACATGTCCCGATGCCTAAACTTTCTGTAGGAGTTGCTTACTGTTAAAGTTGTATAGCTCATCTTTCAGAAAAGAGGTTTTATTTCATTTGACTGAGAAGTAGAACACAGTGTCCATTCATGTAATGCCATAAAGTATAATAGAAAAAATATGTTTCTAAGCAAACAAGAAAACCAGGTATGTTTATTATTAAACTTTGTTACTATTCATATAAAAAGACAAAATAAATCTGATATCTTTACAGGGAAGGGGAATTTGTGAAAGCTAAAGCAAAAAGATTTGGTAACATGACCTTTTAATAAGCTGCAGCCTCTATCTTCAAATTGAAAAGGAAGCAGAAAGATGAAAAGGAAAAGATGATACAGCCTAGGCACAGCCTACTGCTGGAATGACAATATCACTCTATGAAATACTGTTAAAGGCAGAAAGAAAGGCAACAAAGGGCAGTAGTTAGATATTTACCATCTGAACCTTGTAAAGGGCTTGGCCATACAACAGCTATGACTGCCCTCATGTCTTGCATCAGGAAGAGCCAGTTTCTTTGGAACGAGATCATAATTCTGCTTTGTAAGCCTTCAATGTTTAGGAGTCAAAAGAATAAGAGAGGCACAGAACTGCATTTATTGTGATTGTTGAAAGATTAATGGGAAAAAAAACCATCAGTCAGATATGCCATAGGGCCAAAAAAAGCATGGGCTGAAACCACCCTCCCAACTGTACATAACACAGAGACAGACCAAAATACTTAGAAGAAAGCTTTAGCAGTTAAACTTGTCATGAGCCTTATTACAGAGATACTTGTCCAACACTAATATGGAGGATTAGCCAACCATAACAATTCAGTAGCCACCATCTTGTTGCAAACATTATTTTAATTAGGATTGCCAAGTGCTGTAAAAAAATTCTGTAAGTAGCAACCTTCTATGAATATTTTTACATTAGCAGATTTCATGTACACTGTGGAGCTCCATTCCACAAGATGCTAAGAATCTTTTATTTGTATGAAGCCCAAAAGACTAGAAATATTACCAAATGAATGCTTAGATCTGTGAAAACCTAGTTGGTTTATTAGCTAGATAGGTAGATAGACAGACATATAATGCATGGGAAGTATGTAAGATGATCATAGCCATCTTGATACAAACTTAATAACGGAAAATCCCATGTCTTACCAGAACTATCAAGACATCCACTGTCTGTTGACACACAGATATTCAAGAGTAATGTGTTGTATCTCAAGATCTGTTTGCAGATATGCCAAAAATGCAAAAGCTTTTTAAAATGTTTACCAGCTACATGTCCATACTTAGATCCAATACTTGGATATTCTCCAAGTATATCTGCCATACTCATATATCAGTTATGTGAGCTGTTACAGTTAATGTAGATTTTCACTCAGTTACTTCTGGGAACAACTGTAAACTGTTGGTGTTTTGTTGGATGTTTCTTTAGGCTTTATCAACAAATGATGAGGTCTGGACCATGGAAGACAATGCTCATTGTCACTTCAGCTGTGCTTGTTCTCTTCTGTGCGGAGTAGGGACATGCACTTTGGATACAAGCATCTCCAAGGCCAAGCAGGAGTGAGGTGGTAAGACTGTTCAGTTGAATCTTTGGTAAAGAACAAAGCTACAGTTTTCAGGTCTTTGAAAAACTCATTAATACAAACTACTAAAAACTGCTAACACATCCTTCTTTACCATAACACATGTGTAAAATGATGGACTAATGTTCAGAAGAAATTTTGAGTTTAAAATGCTGGTTGGAGGAACATTAGTCTTGCAGTACATTATTCAAAACACGAACTTTCATGCCACCTTTCTGGTATATTTCCTGCAAATAAAATCCCAAATTGATTACGACATCATTATGTTGATGGATAAAGTATATGTTCTATTTCAAGTACTGGCCATAAAATTGATATTTAAAGAGACGTTAAGGAAAATAAAGGAGCCAACTGTTATTAATTCATAATGCTATGAACATATGAAATGAATTATGAAACTAACTTTGTCTCAGTTTTCATGTAATCCTATTATTTAAAACTAGATAATCAAGCTGAGGCTAAGTACAAGCTGGCATGCAGCCTAACTGATTTCTTAGAGTCATTAAGGAGTATTTTTCTTAAGACAAGGCTTGTTGTTATTTGATAATAGTCATTTTGCATGCATGAGGCCAAAATATTGTTGAAATGTTGTACTGAGAAGTTTTACTATATACTGAGTTAAGAACTTTTCCTGTTTTTTCAAGAGTCACTGGAATATTGTAGTAAACATGAAAGTATGAAGTGAAAACTATACGTTATGGGGACTTTTTGTTTATAAAGCAGCGCAAAAATCTTCATTAATGTAGTGAAAAATCAATTCCAGAAGTTCTCAAAAGAGTTTGTACCACTGCCATATGGAATTACAAGATTGGACGAAAAACAGATAAATGCAGAGGTCTAATTTTGCTTACCAGGGTTTTCAGGTTTGTCATGGGTTTGGGGGATTTTTGCAGGTAATTTTCTTTTTCTGCTCTTCTGCAGTATGTCAGCCTTTCCACTCACAAGTAGGGAGTAACAGAAGAAATGTTATAATTGTATATGAATACCAGTATATTAGAATTCTGGTTAGTGTGCCAGGAGTCAACACTGTTTTTTCTTATCTTTTATATTGATGTATTACATGATGCATATAGAAAAACAATCAAACAAACAAACAAGCAAACCAACAGGTGCTATATAAACATGGCATAAATAAGACTGGACGGGGAGGAAGGGGAAGGAAAAAGAAAGGGGAATTGATGGGGAAAAGGAAAAGAAAGAGGCTTGGTTCCCAACAGAACGCTTCCAGATAGGAATATCAAGGTCAGGGCAGGACCATAGCTGTAATTATTCAGTTCTGCATGCAAATGCCATGGCTGCTGTAAAGGTCTCAGCTGCTTATAATTAGTTGATTACACTTCCTTACCAACCATGCCACAAATATGCACCAAAACTTTCTCTGCATCCTGAATGTACACCACACTGGACGATAATCTGACAAAAGGTCACTTTGCAGTAATTTAAGTGTTGTCGAATGAAATTGTGAGAAGGGTGTTAAGTAACTGAAACAAAACCATTTGACTTACAGGTATGAGATCTGGAAATAGAAATAAAAATTAATCTAGTTTGTGGCAAACCTAAGATTTTAATCTTATGGAAGGACCTCCTTAGGGCCACATGCAAATGCTATTACAATACTTTTGAAAGGGACAGATAGCATTTTTTTTCTAGAGGGTGATCTGCATGTGGATGAAGTGCAGTGTTATTAATGGTCTTAAAATCATTTGCAAATATTTTAAACACAGGTATTATCATATCTCAAACTTGGCAAATGTCCTCCTTTGCAGGAAATTGAATTCTGGAAATATGCTTTCCTTTGTGCTAGGCATAATACTGTAATTAATGAATTACTTGGTCAGTTCAACTGAATGTTCAGGTAATGTCAAATTACTGAAAAGTCAGCTAATGCAGAAAACTCATGATTTCAAGGGCATTGCACATTTCTACATTGCTCTTTAACATCCAGCATTGACATATTATTGAGAATTTCATTTATTGCATAAATAATGGATGCTAAATTACAAAGCTGATAATGAAAAACCATAAAAATATAGCACTATGACCCTAACTTTGATATTTTTCATCCCTTTTTTATATAACTTTTATATAACTTTGATATATCAGTTACTGATATTTTCATCCCAATTAGTACAAAGTTATTAACCAATAATTATCTATTGTTTATTAATTGTAATTTTGGTACTATTTAAGGTGTCAAGGAGTGATCAGCAATTAGTTTTCAGTATAATTGACATTAAGAATTGAATATACTTACAACAAGTATTTGTTTTCCTTGTATTGAGAGTAACTGTACGCTATCATTGTTCCAGTCCTAATGTTCCAGGTGATCAGAAGAGGAGCGGGGTCAGTTCCTGCAATGTCATTCACGTAAGTGTTTAAGGAGAAATACATACTTGAATTAAGCTTTTCATTTTCAAAAGGTATCTAATCTATTTATTTATTTTCTTATAAGACTAACTCCAACTTACTATTGTTTGGTGGATTTTTGTCCATGTCCAGGTCAAAACTCTCTAGATGAAGTTGCTGATAGGTATGTTTTCCTTGTCTCCTAAAATTTATAGTTGATCTCTAAACCTCCTGGAGGACCGGTAGAAATTGATGAAGTGGGTAACGTTGGCAGTTTACTCCTCCTTTTCCATCTAATTAACTGGGCTCTTTTTCCTAACTCTTAGCAACTTTAACTTTCACAGTATTTCAGTTAGAGATCTTCCTCTCTGGTATTTTTTTGCCTCTCCTCATTTTACTTTTAATATATAACTTATTTCTAGCAAAAAAATCTCCTATTTTTGTCTTCCTGTTACAGGCTATCACAGGGCTCTATCAGTGAGAAATCTGATTGATGAGAACAGGAGGAAGAAAATCCCTGTAATTGTCTTGTGGTACAGTTTAGTAATTTAATGGGCTAGAAGCTTTTCGTCCATTGGCTGACAGGGTGGTTAGGCTCCCAAGGCTGACAACAGGCACTCCCAAAAAGAAAAAAAAAACCTTCTGCCTTAAGAGGGGACTGTAGCTCTGAAGAGGTGGCCAATATCAGAATTGGGATACTGAGACTTACAGTTTCGGTTATGGTTCTGTTGCTAAGCGTTTTATCCATGGTCTGCTCAGTAACACAGTGATCTTTTGCCAGTGACCTATAAAAGCTGTTAAATAAACAAGTATAGTGGGATATTTGGGAAGCTGTATGAACTTCAACAGGACTAGCATTGCTAAATGTTAAGTATTTGCTTTGGGGCACTGAATGAAGACTTCACTGTGCCTGGTTCCTAAAAGAGAAAATATATACATACATATATATAGAAATAGCTATGCACTAATGACAGTACTGTGCGGTGAATTCATCTTCTGTTCTGAAAGAGAATAAACACATCATCACAAGGCTGGCTACAGAAGCTAGTAATGATTTCAAACTGACTTCATGCTATTCATCATGAACCATATGGGCATTTTTTATCTTTCACAGGTGCAGTTGGTACTAAAACCTAAGAAATGACATATTCCTTGTCAAAGTTATGATGCTGCAGGACACCAGTAATCATTTGTATGTACTAGGTCTTTTGGTGTGGTAAACATACAAAAGTCAAGCTGAATTTTTCTGTTAAGAGACTAATTTACATGGAAATAGCATCAAGTTGCAAGATTATTTCATTAACTTCAGAGAATGTTAGGTAAAGAAAATAGCAAAAGAATATTCCTAATTCCTTATCATTCAGTGATGAGTAGTTGTAATTTTAAGCAAAGAATATGCATTCATAAGTGCAATAGATAGGACCCTAGGTCCCGTTTTTCAGACTCATAAACACATCACATACCTCCATCAGTGTCACCTACCTGACCTCTTTCAGGATCCAGGGCCAGACTTAGCCATTCAGCTAATTTTTCTTTAGAGTCAGTGGGGATGGAAGCTTCCAGCACCTCATACACCACATTCATTGCCTCATTGTGGATTTTGTGATCCCTTTGAACATGAAGCATCCCAGATAACCATCTTATGCCAGACACACAATTTTTAAAGGAGTCCTGAGCCTGTCACATTCAGACTGATACCACTGGGTAGATACACACCCATAAAAACAGCTTCATAGTCAACTAAATACTTAAAAAAAATAGTAACAAGTTTCTCAGTTATTTGACTCATAAGTCATCCTGGGTTTAATGCATCAGTCATGATTTTGTAGTCCCTTGTTATCAAAACTATACTAAAAACTCGAAAAGTTGATCCCTTACCTGTGGTTTATCATGAATAGCAGAATTTCTTTGCTTACAATAGAGTTTTTTAATAGCTTCTGAAATGCTTCTTTATAGTAACTGAAGATTCTACTGGTGTGCTATGAATGCCTGTGCTAAATGGATTTCAAAGGATGATGCTCAGACAGCTAGTTATCGAGGCCATTATTTGTCAGTTGATGGCCTGCTGATGTGCCCTGTGATGAGAATGTGGAATTCAGCCCTTCTCCAGATAACTGTCACTTTGGAATTGTAAAATATTAAATAAGTAAAGCTAGAGATAATTTGAATTTATCACTGTGATTTTCATATTGTTTCAGCTTATGTGGAGTGTTCTTTACAATTAATGTCATTATAGGTTTAGGCTATGATATAGTTCACTAATTAGGCACTGATAACTCTTATTTGTAGGAAGGCACTTATGAAACACAATTTATACCCTGTACTTTTTTTTTTTTTTAACTCTAGAAGGTACCCGAAGCAACTCTAAATGATTAAGACAAAATTAAGCCAAGTCTCAGGCTGCTGGATTTATCAGACTGAATTTATCAGTCAAAACCAAACCAACTAATCAACCAAACCCATAACTGCAGCACTGCAAACAGCAATTTGTCCTCTGAAAGAAGGGTCAGTGGGAGGAGCCCATTAGGTCATCACCAATCTACAGAGAGGTTTAGTGCTGGGAACTAACCTGAGCTGACACGACAACAGCTGTGGGTCCTAACAAGTGAATGGCATGCACAGACTGTCTTGAGCATGGACAAAACCACAGGCTTTATGTATTCCTAATCAGATAGTGTGTGTAATTATGGTGTATATACTTGTAAGATTAAAGAAAACAGTAGCAGTGCCTAGGTACAGAATGAAAGCATTATTAAAAGAGAGTAAAGCAGGAAATTAAGCCTGTGTGTCGTTATTTCTAAAATCTAAACATAAAGCTTCAAATCAGAAAAATGGTTATTTGAGCAGCATGCATTTTAGTCTGGTCACTGATTTACCAGTCCTTTATGGAATAACTAAACAATATTATCAGCTGAATGTTATTTTAATCTTTTACCCCCCTTTTTTCATAATTAAACTTGTCTGATACTTGCATTTTTGTGCTTTATATCATGAATGATCATTGTGCATGTTGCTGATCTTGTCTTTGCCTCCTGCACTGCTGAAACAGTAAATAAGTCACGAGAGGCAAGGGCAAGTAGTGAGAGAAGTCAGACAGGCATTGTTGCCACAGAAACTACGCCTTGCACTCCACAGGTTCAGTGAGTTTCATTTCATTTCTTACTGACTGGAAAAAGTGGAATTCTTCTCCTGAAAAATGAAAACCCCTAAGCAATTGGAAAATAACAAAAAAAAGGAAACAACCTAGACACCTGCCCTGCCTTTTCATTAGACACAGGACTGTCTAATCCCATGGGTACTGAGACTGATGGTGTGGGATGTTTCCATTTTCACTGCACGAAGAAACCTACTTTTTTTTCTCTGTTTCCTCTTTTCGTTTAGTGTGTTGTTAGGTAGCCTTTTTGCAGCTATAATTTCAAAGCTGAACTCTTTTTCTAGTTCCAGCGATGTTGCAAAACAATCCTGATACCAAATCATTGCATCCACAAATCTTTCTAGAACCCACTATGCAGACATCATGCCATGTAGTAACTTTGGAAACCTGTTTCATAATAATTCATTTAGTAAGAGCTTAAAGTAGCTCAGAGGAAATGTCAGGCAAAAGAACACTCACAGCACTGGAGGAAGACAGATGACAAATCAAAGCCATGGAAATTAAGAGGGCACTTGATTCTGGGGGCATAAACAAAAACAGAATTTGAAGTTTATATTGTGCTCTCTTTCACAAAACGAGAATATCCAACTTCATACAGACTTGCAATGCTACTTAGGGAAGCAGACCTGTGATACAGAAGAGAAAAAAATGAAGTGAATAGGGTGGATACAGGAGAAAAAGATTAAATAAGGAGAGAATGATTTATTTTTCACTGTGTCTCATATTCCAAATGAAACTCATTTCATCTTTGTACTCTGTAAGGCTTTGCAGAACTTCTGTGCTATAAAATCTCCTGTGCAATCATAAAACATTCAAGTTAAACACATACCAGAGAAAATAGAAAAGTTAGTTATTAAATGGTGCAAAGGCCTAAACTAATTTTTCTTCTTACAGCACACTGTGATTTCCACCTGTTGTTTCTTATGATGATGAATTTTACTGCAATCATTATGGACATCCTTTCAAGGGAGATGATTATTTTTAATGAAGAGAAGAAAAAAATCTTTGCTGTTTAAAATGCTAAAAAACATCAGGTATTTTTAATAAGTGTCAAGTAACAATGAAAAATTATGCCTTCTGTTTTTACACAAATTGTTGAGGTTTGAAAATTCATTCATTACAGTGCACTTTAAACTTCCTGCAATAACTAATGCTTATGGGACACACACAGAGTCCTTGTATGTATCTAAGTTGAAGTGTTGGTTCTCAAACCATGTTTTTAAGCAAAGGTGACATTGTTTTTTGTTTTGTGATTTATTATTTTGCCAATAAAAATGCTAGAGAAGATCACATAACAGTGGAGTGGCTTCTTTAGTCCTCTTGATGGCAAAAACATAGATTAAAAAATTTAGATTTTGTGTGCGTGCGTGTTTGTGTGCGAGAAACCCAAACAAAACCATGAGTAGTCTTCATTGAGCTCCTGAAATGACAGCCTACCATTAAGATTAGTAACAGGCAAGAAGCACTGATAATTTTTGGCATTCCTGTTTTTCTGAACTGCCCATGAGTGACTGGGGAGATTAGGCTCTAAATTGGAGGACCAAAACACTGCTCTGAGGGTGTTCACTGTTGCATTTTAACTCCAAAGTGAGGCAAGATCCGTGCTTAAACCTGCTCTTTGTTATGCCTGGTATGGAAGGATCTGTGATGGTTGGGGCTGTCTGGACAGGTCTTCAGTCAGGATGCTCAGGAGATTAGGTGCCATGGGGTGCATGACAGAGCACATTTCCTTCTCAGTTTAGCCAACTGGCTACAGAAGCCAAGAAAATAATCAATTTGAGTGTTTCTGCGTGTAATAACTGCAAGCATCTTTTCCTTTCCCTTACTCCTTACTGTGGACTCTAAAAAGGAAGAAGGATTTGAGCTTTGTCACTTGGGGAAAATAACAATGTACTAAATTCTTTGTACAGTTTTTAAAACAGTATTTTGGTTAATTTTACATCTCTCAGTCTACACAACTTTTAGGCATCTAGTAGATGATGACATTTTGCACAACTTGAAAAATAAGTGGCTCTTTTTGATTACAGCATGTAAGAAACTCAGGGCTCCTATTGTAGTTTGCCTACTGTTCATTGCTGTTAATATTACTAGGTTATTAACTTTTAAAGTAACGCTTCCTCAAAGTAGTAAGTTCAGAATCTGATTCATTAGACCACCATCCACTGGTGGATTCTATGTATTTTCTAATGGATTTATAGTAGTTTCCCAGTAGTGGGAATAATAGTTAACAAAGCATGAAACAGTATAAATATCCACTTCAGCTGTTCCTGCTCTTCCTGAAATGTCAGACATACATTAGAGAGGGATATTAGGAGATGACAAATAAAAAACATAAACAAATTACAATAACATTGTTAACCTCTTTTACTCATTTTCCTGCACTTTTGGCTAGGCCAATTTTTATGCATAACAAAAAAAGTGGGCATGATCAAGTGATGGAGGATTAACACTTAAAGAAACCAGTAATAGATGGATGTGTTGAATTGTCTCCTGAAGGTTCCTATATCTTTTTACTGCAAATACAGGGTCCTAAGTTAGGGTTCTGACTTAGACTTAGGCATAATTTTTATAGTTATATGAATTTAAAGTTAGAAGACCTTAAGACTGTTAGAAGGAATTGGAGTTAATAATTGAAAAACTGGAAAGAAAGAAATTTGAAGGAATTTCATTTGCAAAATGCATTCTTTTAAACAGAAATCAAATCATGCCTATTCTATTCCTGCTGTCCTAAGCATGAATTTAAAATGTGGCAATTACACTAAACAGCGTATTTCATGATTTAATAAGTCATAAAAATAATTGACTTTCAAGGTCAAAACACATTCTTTAAGAGTGGTAGATTTGCTAAGCTAACAAGGACTGGATAGCTCCTATAAAATAAA
This sequence comes from Forpus xanthops, assembly GCA_032466535.1. Taxonomy (NCBI): domain Eukaryota; kingdom Metazoa; phylum Chordata; class Aves; order Psittaciformes; family Psittacidae; genus Forpus; species Forpus xanthops. Next base: position 21,606 of record JASSUY010006510.1, read on the forward strand.
ATACATCCTTGATATCCTAAATTGTCTGATGAAGGACAAACTTTGGCATAGGCTGTAACCAAAAACTCATTGAGATGTTGCATTAACTTAATTAAACTTTCTGCATCATTACAAAGTTCACTTAGGGCAAAAGAAGAAAAATAATGATCAATTATTTTTTTAGGTCTAGCTTCTGCCGCTCATCCCTTCATTCTGCATCTCAGCAAGCACTTTCAAGTGTGTGTTGCTATTTGTTATCTATTTATCTATCTCACATGTCTATACACAAGGATTAATACACCATCCGTTAAGAAATACATAAAGCCTATGTTTTTGTCCATGCTGACACAGTCTGTGCATGCCATCTACTTGTTAGAACCCACAACTGTTGTCACGTCAACTCCCGTTAGTTCCCAACACTGAACCTCTCTGCAAACAGATTGACGATGACCTAACGGGCTCCTGCTACTGATCCTTCTTTCAGAAGACAAATCGCAGACTGCACACAGCACTGTATCTAGCAAAAGAAAAACACATATTCCAAATTCATTTGATTTTAATAAGATAGGAATCTGAGCTGACCTGTTCCTGACTTAATTTCCTCATTTATTTACTATATCTACAGAAAACTATCTTTTGTCTTCAGGAAATACGAAAAATAGAACATCTGATACTTTAATTTTTAATTCTAGTAAATCTAGATTTTTTTAACTCTGAATACACATGTAATCTCTAGTGCTTGATTTTGTGATCCTGTATCTGCCCTAACACATGCCACTATGTTGTATGCATTTTCATCCTTTGCGCAGCTATTTATTTGCCAAACTTTTTTAAGTGTTGTTCTAAGACAAATATATTTAACATCTCCTGTATGAATCTGTATTGATTCTTTTTCCTTATTACCATACTAATTAAATGACACAAAGAGGAAGAAATAAATTAAGCCCTATCATTTTCATATTAGCATCAATAATAATAATTTTACATTTGAAAGAGTAAGGGAATCAGATCAGATCAGTATTCTTTCATACATATCAAAGTGCTTGGAAAAGCTTATAGCTGTTCTTCCCTCAAAAATAATGAAACTGAGGTATCATAATAAAGGAAACGCTATTGACATCTGATGTACAGGATACAACGAGCTTCCCGCTGACAGCAACAGAAATTAATCTGACTTCGTATTAGGTGGGAGGTGTCTCTGCCCATGGCAGGGGGGCTGGAACTAGATGATCTTGGGGTCCTTTCCAACCCTAACTGTTCTATGATTCTATGATTCTATACACAGGGTATTGCTATGCATTTTGTAGGGGTGACATGCGCACTGCAAAGTGGTACTTTGTATAGCTTAATATGTTCAGCCCAAAAGGGAAGGGCTGGAAGAAAAGGCTTTCATGACCACTGATGGAAAATAATACTAGGTTGGATGAACCAACACTTGTGTGGGGATCAATATTGGTTTTGTAGTGTTTATGTCTGGTACTTAACCAAATGGCAATACTTTACAGATAAGAAAATAATTACATTGCAGGACAATGGAATTTCAAGTTCTAAGTAACTTCGTACTGGCTTCTAAAATTAAATTCAATGTGTGTTCACTAATCATGAACCATGTGTACCAAATAAAATTACTCAAAGAAGCATCACAAATTAATATAACCAATTTCTCAAGATCATGCATTTTAAATACTGAATTATTGTTTAAACTGATTGCTGAGTTTTAATAAAAGTACTGTAGATAAGAACAGCTGCTTGGTAATTATTAAAAAATGCATACACTATAAATGAATCATTCTTATTAGTTTATTAAACACGTAAAGTCTCTTCAAGCGTTTAATTGGCTTTAAAGTAGACAGCTAAGAGGAAATTCATTAAGTATTAGTTAATTACCAAACAAAGTAATTGGCACTTAAACTACTTTGATTGATATCTTTGTTGGCCTAGTTCAAATCCACTATTCCATCCTTGTGTTTTATATATAGGATTACATCTGGATTTTAGAATACTGCTGTCTCCTAAGAAAGTGCAGTGATATGTCATTCCTGACCAGGAACAACAGAGGCACGAGGAGGTTTACATACATACAGAAGTGATGCTGTGAGAGTGGATATATACGTCGCCAAATGGGAATGCGACTGAAGCCACTGATGCTGGGGCTTCAGCCAAGCAACTGGAGCACTTGGAGGGAGGCAGAGCTGATTGATTGATTGATTGATTGATTGATTATAAACCTAACATGGTGCAATCTTTGGCAATCAGTCTGTAGCACAGGTATTACTTGCTAGGAAGTGCTCCTGCTCTGGGACTTAAAGGAAGTCACTTCTCTTTAAAAAAAACAACATAGCTTTCAGCTCTAGGAATTGAGCATAACACCTGAACCTATCTCACAGGAGGGAACATCAGCACCAGGAGGGATGGCAGATATTCCCGGATTTCCTCAGCCTAAAGGAAAGATTGAACTTTCCTTATACTGCTTAGTCATACTGGTACATTTCTGGGCTTGTGTAGGATCATAGAATTGAGGACTAACATACTTTGTGAGGGATTTTGAAGCTTAAGCTTTAGGTCAGGTTACTGCCATCCCCATTCTCCCAAGACTCTGCGTCATGTTTCATTTTGTAGAATTAGGTCTGTGTAACATATGAACATATCCTTCTTCCTAAATGATTATAAAAATTACAAATAACGTAACGCCATACCAAAGTTGACGTATGTTTTGCAAAGTCACTTCAAAGTACTTTTAAAAAGCAAAAGCAATGACAAGTAAAACCAGTGAGTAGTGTGTGACCAGTTGGTTCATAAGCATCATATTCAAAACCAAAAAAAGAATTGCATAGAAATTGTACAGGACTAGTAATAACATTACACATTTCAATCTGATGATAGAGCTCTTCCAAATCTTTTCTGAATTTACTTTTGCCTGCAAAGAAACAAAATCATCTGCTTTTTAGACAATCTTTTTTGTTCCATAACTCACACTAAAAAAAAAAGAAAAGATACAAACTACAGTGTCATCTATTAATACCACTATAATTCAGTGAAAAGCTTGCAGCTCAGAAAACATTTGAACCTTTTTTGGCTGTTTGACATCAATGTCATTTGCATGACCGTAAGCACAGCAAGTTTGGACAGAACTATTTCTCTTCCTTATTTTTATGTATCATATGGCATTTCAAAACGGCAACATTGCACTCAGACTGAAACATTACAGAGGGGTTTTTGGAGTTCTTGTGTTATGATAGTAATTTGCCTTAGTGCCAGCAAACTCCACCTGAGGTGTAATATAGTTGCCCAAAACTTCAATGCCTGTCATGTTTTATTTGTTAAGGCTCTATCAACATTATCACTGTGAATCCTAATTAACAATGACAGAAAAGTAATACTCATACTAAAATGTATGAATACGTATAGGTATATAAATTTGCATAAAGGTGTGTGTGCTGTATATAGTATCTATGTGCACATATATATATTGAGCTTATTTCTGTATGCAAAGTACATTGCATAGTACTCAGAATGCCATACAAAAAAACTATGTGTAAAATATATTGTATAGTACTCAAAATTCCATACATAAAGCTCTGTGTAAAATATATTGTAAAATATGTATAGGTGCAAAAAGATTTTTCATATATATGTGTACCTTTTGTTAATATCATGACTATGTGACTATATACTATATTTATGTCTGTGTATAAACTGCAGCCTGTTTGAACTCTGATCTCTGACATAAGCATGTGGCAGCTGAGCTTGGGCAATAAGAATGTCAGTGTCTTAAGACTACAGTGGGGGCTACCTCTGATCATGTATCACTTCAAAAACATCCCTCTGAATGCCATACAGGCCCGTAAGTTTCACTGTTCCTAGACAGAAGATGCGTAGTTCAGATGACAGTGAATGACCTCAATTACTGTGAATAATCTGTCCCACTTGGATGGGTGCAGTGCTAAGCTTTGCAAAACAGAAGATGGTGAGGATCATGCAGCGGGAGGATTTAAAAAATGTGCAATTGGTGAAGCAGTGGCCTGGAAAGTACCACAGGCACATTTGGAGTGATGGATTTGGATTGGAGACACACATTAAAAGGATTCTTCATTTTCCCTGTGTTTCTTTCAGGAAGAAGATTTTCAGGAAAGGAATGATTTGAATAGGAACCTGAGCCTTAATGATTTAAGAGAAATACCTACATGAAGGCTTGTTACTATTTATCATGAAAATGCATTTTATTTTTACTAAGTAGAAGTACAGAAAACAAACTTTTCATCTACTGCTTCAATGTTTTTTACGCCATTCCAAGCAGCTTATTTGTAGTGCCTCAGGAATGTCAAGCTGAAATATGACAGAAGGCTGATCTATTTATTTGAATGCATCCTGTAAAGTCAGGAACAATATTAAAGATTCTTGACATAGAATCATAGAATCATAGAATCATAGAATCATAGAATCATAGAATAGTTAGGGTTGGAAAGGACCTTAAGATCATCTAGTTCCAACCCCCTGCCATGGGCAGAGACATCTCAAAATAAACCATGCCACCCAAGGCTATGTCCAACCCAGCGTTGAATACGGCTAGTGAAGGAGCATTCACAGCTTCCCTGAGCAGCCCATTTCAGTGCCTCACCACCCTTACATAAAACAATTTCTTCCCCTGTTTAAGTTTGAACATATTACCCCTTGTCCTCTCACTACAGTCCCTCATGAAGAGACCCTACCCAGCATCCTGATAGGACCCCTTCATATACTGGAAGGATACTATGAAGTCTCCATGCAGCCTTCTTTTCTTCAGGCTGAACAGCCCCAACTCTCTCATCCTATCTTCATAGGGGAGGTCCTCCAGTCCTTTGATCATCCTTGTGGCACTCCTCTGGACTTGTTCCAAGAGTTCCATGTCCTTTTTATGTTGAGGACACCAGAAGTGCATACAATATTCCAAGTGAGGTCTCATGAGAGCAGAGTAGAGGGGCAGGATCACTTCCCTCGTTCTGCTGGTCACACTCCTTTTGATGCAGCCCAGGATAAGATTGGCTTTCCGAGCTGCAAGTGCACACATTGCTGGCTCATGTTCATTCTCTCATCAACCAACACCCCCAACTCCTTCTCCTCAGGGCTGTTCTGAATCTCATCTCCACCCAACCTGTAGCTGTGCCTGGGATTTCTCCGACCCACGTGTTGGACCTTGCACTTGGCATGGTTAAACTCCATAAGGTTGACATCAGCCCACCTCACAAGCGTGTCAAGGTCCCTCTGGATGGCAGAACAAGACCAGTTCCAACACTGATCCCTGAGGGATACCACTTGTTACTGATCTCCAGCTGGACGTTGAGCCACTGACCACAACTCTTTGTGTGCAGCCATCCAGCCAGTTCTTTATCCACTGAGTGGTCCACCTATCAAATTGATGTCTCTCTAGACAAGGATGTCATGTGGGACAGTGTCAAACGCTTTGCACAAGTCCAGGTAGATGACATCAACTGCTCTGCCCATGCCCATCATTTCTGTAGCCCCATCATAGAAGGCCACCAAATTGGTCAGGCAGGATTTCCCCCTAGTGAAGCCATGCTGGCTGTCACCAACCACCTTATTGTTTTTCATGTGCCTCAGCATGCCTTCCAGGAGAATCTGCTCCAAGATTTTTCTAGGCACAGAGGTGAGACTGACTGGTCTGTAGTTCCATGGGTCATCCATTTTTTCCTTCTTGAAAATGAGGGTTATATTTCCCATTTTCCAGTCATCAGGAACTTCTCCTGAGTGCCATGATTTTTCAAATATGATGGAGAGTGGCTTAGCAACTTCATCTGCCAGCTCCTTCAGGACCCTCAGATGGATTTCATTAGGTCTCATGGACTTGTGTACATTCAGGTTCCTAAGATGGTCTTGAACCAGTTCCTCTCCTACAGTGGGCTCAGGGTCTTCATTCTCAGTGTCCCTGCATTTGCCTTCCGAGACTTGGGTGGTCATCTTCCTCCTGACGTTCTGCCTCTGTTGGTGACTCTCCTGTGTTTTCTTGCCCTTCTCTCAGCATCAGCAATGCTGAGTATTTCTGTGCTGTTTACAGCCTGAACTGCAATTGTTCAGTGTTAACAGATATTATCATGGGAAAAAGGAAAGAGCTTTAGTCAAAGATTCAGATGTTGGCTGATAAAATTGCTGCAGGTAACAAAAAGGCATATATAGAAAAATACACTTTTTTTTTTTCAGGAAGCGCTATTACTCACATTTACAAACATTATTTATACCAGTTACATTTATTGCTATCTTCTGGGAGACTCTGAAATTGTCTGATAGTATGCACTTGGTTAAAAAATTTTCAAACACACAGGCTCTGAAGTGTGTAATAGATAGTTTAATGTTTGAACCCTTTACTTTGGAAAAAGAAAAACCTCAGAACTGTGAAACCACACTCCACGCTTCTTCTCCAGCCAAACTAAACCTGAAACCCTTTTCAGCTTCTAAGCAAGCAGTTAGCAAGAGACTTCATGGGACTATGAAACTGCTGTTACTCCAAGTCCATGAGGAATTGGTGTATGATACAGTAACATATGAGGTCCTCAATTTTCTTTTGCATTGTCAGGGTACAGATTAAGCCATCTTGATTTACACTAGCTAGCAATATGGCAACACATTTATTTGTATATTTATTTTTACATATGTATACACTTACTCCCCTTCTGCTCCATGGAGTTTTCTGTGCTTCTGTAGAGGTGAGGGCCACCCCAGAAGCATTTACTGCTTTTCCCCTGAAACACTTGCTGTGTTTCCACTGCCTAGGACTCTTGCCAGCTGGTGTTTGATTTTTTAAGAGGTTTTAAAAGGCATTTAAAATTACCATATGCAAAATGATGCTGTATTTTGCTACTACCATCTTTCTAATGGTGGCTACTCAATACCGTACAATATTCTTATGTAACAGCAAAAATATATGATCAACATGTTGGCTCCTAACTTACTGAGATATATGGGATCAGTACTAAGCTGTGTAGTTTAGAAAGTTCAACAAGGCAGCTGCCTCCTCCAGTAGATGATAAAGTTGCACTAGCACTTTCTTCTAATTAACATTGACCACAGGCAGTCACTGCTAGCCCCTGGAGCAGATGCTAGGACCTCACTCCTGGCAGAGATTTTCTTCTGTAAGTACCTATCAGTGCCCTGTGAAAGGAAGGAATTTTAGACATCGTGAATACATCCTTTACCTGGATGAGAAAATAAAGCAGGGCTATGTTTTGTTTTGCTTTGCTTTGTTTTATTTTATTTTCTTCACTTGAGGAAGAATACCTTGCTTCTACCTCAGAAGAGCCATAAAATTTCTGACCTGTAAACCTGAGCAAATTCCTACTGTGCTTGCAAATTACCTCCATTCAAAAGACTACCTCCTTTTTTAGTCTGTTGTGCTGTATTTTAAATTCATCTGGAGGAGAAAGGCAAGAAATATCTACTGGACCACATGCTGTAAGGAAATAGAATAAAATGATAGAGGGAGACCAGTGCATTAAATCTGAAGTTGAAGAGTATTTTTGTGTCATTTCCATAAAAAGAATAATTTTGTGGCCATTCGAAGACCTATATCAGATTTTTATATGTCAATCTTAATAATGGAAAAAGAATCATTTGCAATAAAACGCACCTACATATAAGAAGAAAATCAACTCTGTGAAGTAGTTGTTATGTCTTACAGACAAATGGATGGTTATAATGCAGCCAAGATAAATAAATATTAGCATGCTTTTACTGAGAATACAGAATTGCAAACCACATAAACCTTTTCCCAAATACATTGAAGTTTATAAATTAATAATATAGCATGTATGTTCTTTTTGCACTGTAACTGAAATACACATCCGGAAAAGAGCAACCCAAATAATGAATAAAAGGGCAATACAGTATTGTGTTCGGAAGCCATTTGTCATGCACTGTAAAATGCAACTCTGAGTATATTACAAATACTGGAGTGCCAGGAAAGTGCTATTACTACAGGAAGGGAGAGGGTATTTGTCTTTGCATTTTTATATCAGTTCTGCACTCCCATAAATATAGCTTCCTCCATATTATAGCAGATATTATGCGTGTCCCATAGGTGTCAAAACACTCCTTCAAGCAGAAGTGATCCTTTATTTAAGACAAGTGCCCCCTTAGTCCCCAGTTTAAGACTAGCAATCAGATATGTAATCTTGGTGTACTTAAACTCATTTTCCAATTACGAATCTCCAAGGGCTTGGGTGACATTCTTTGCCATCCTTAACCACACTGAGTAGTTCAGTATACTTTGAATAGACAACTCATTCAATACATAATCAGAGGGTGAATAATTTGCTAGAAGGGTATCAGCAGCTGACCACAGATGAGCAGCAAAAGAATATCCCACTGTATTATTTTTCCACATTTTTTTCCAGTTTGATAAAGCTTTCCATTTTTCTTTTCAAGAAAGAAGAAAATTCCAGAAAGTGGATTTTTTTTTCCTAAATATATCAGTTTCATGGATGCTTTTTTTCCTAAATAAGATCTTAAATTTTAAGGCTACGTAGGCTGAAAATATCTTAAGGTAATACACGATGGATGTGAGAAGCAGAGAATATGAATAAAGAAATATGAAAGGCTATAAATATAAAAGCCTGAGAGGCAAAGAATGGTTTTCATTCAGTACGATCAACCAAGCACAAAGCCTGATTCAATATGAATGGGCATGAGTGAAGCAGTGTAAATGAAAGTCAATATGAGTATCAACAGATTAGGAATGTGCAAGACAGAGTGTAACAGTGTATTTTTAAGCGTGTCAGATTACAGATTAAAATGAGAAAGGAATTTTAACTTTCCTAAAACAAAAAGTGAACACATTCCACTTCCTCAGAATATAAAACTCCATTTTACAAGCAGCCTTTTATCCCAAGTCAGAAGTGTGCAGGAAGAATGAAGAGTATTTGTAGCTATTTCTCACTGTCTAACACATGCTTGTTTCAAACATGTGAATGTTATGGAAATTTTTGTAAAAGCTAATCTAATGTGAACAGTGGTTGTGTGTGAACAATATGGTCTATAGAATGGCAAATAAATTACATGGATAAAATTTCAAACATTTTTTTAAACAAAGATAAAAAGAGAGGGCAAAAGCACACATTAGGAAAAATGCAATTGCGGCTGTTTTTCTTCACTGTTAAAGATTTATTATCATTAGTTTCCAACACTCAGTACAAATTTGACAAATCTTGGGTCTTACCTGGACAAAAAATGAGACATCAAAAGTACCTAGGCCTCTGGAAGAGTGCTTCTATATGAAACTGGTAGTTTTTGGAGGTGTCTTTGGCAACAAAATCTGAAATTGTGATGGTTGCTTACCCCAGAAGACTAAGGGGCTCCTCACTTGTAACAACATGCGTATCTTAACATTTTGGATAGTGTATCAAACATAGGTGTGGTCTTCCAGCCTTTATAGAGAAAAGATTATTTTAAAATCATTTACAAATACACATATCCTCAGAGAAGATGTTTCTGATATTATACATGCGTTCTGAGTCATATAAATGGAATTATTTAACATCTGGAGATTAATTAAACAGGTTATTTTTTCACTCCTGGGCTTCTGCAAATAATTGCTAGGTGAGACTACACAGACCTAGGATCAGCAAACTTTTGCATGATACCTTTTGCTAAGGTATTTTTATTACTTTATTACCAATAACACAAGAGAATCAGATTTGTTTAGCATGAATAATATTCCTAGCAAATTTAGGGTCATTATTTTATTTTTATTCATCTACAATACAGGGAGTATACCTGAAGATGAAAAATCTTTACTGAAATTCACATATTTATATGTATAATTTAATTTTATACATGCATACATATATGTATGTCTGTGTGCATACTTGCCTTGTGATAATTTATTTTACCAGTTAACAGTTAGAGGACACAATTGATAACCTGTATTTTTCCTTGTTTGACTGTGGTAGGATTTTTGTTTCTATCCATGTGCACTGTACATAACACTGGATTACTCCTTCTGCCTTTTTTAAGTACACTGAACTTTTGACAGAAGTTTGTTTTGACTCTATTACCCCCCTCTATCTGAAGTAGAAATAGAATTTAAGGGAAGCATGATGTGGTTTAATCACATATTGATTATTATGAATTACAGAAGCTCCTACCTATGTTTGGGAAGCATGAGTAAAATGAGGTTGCTTTTCTTCCTTCTAAAAAGATTTTTAGTACATCCACCTTCCTATGAAACATCTTTCTGAAGAACAACCTATCTTATTCACAGAGACAGAAAATCTAAAAATAATTTAAGATTTGTTTTTTAACTTGTGATCAATTTGGGAAACTTGATGCCAGCTGAATTTCTATTTGATATTCACATTACATTCAAGGTGCAAAGAAATAGAAGCCACAACATCAATAACACAAAGCTAATGTATATGTCAACTTCAATATTATACCTGTACCACTAGAATTCTTGGTTCAATAAAATCTCTATATTATCATTTACCCATGATATAAGCCTTAATGTGACAGCTAACTTTTCACAGAATATGTGAAAACTGCTGCATCATTTATTTAAATCACCTGGATGGGCTCCATGTTGCATATTTACATTAAGCCTTCCAAGGCAAGAAGAGCTTGCTCTAGAGCTGTCATTCTTTACTGTAAGTAATCTCCATGTTTGTGTCCCAGATCCCCAAACTAATATGAACACCTACTAGATATGGAAGATGGGTTTCCCCTGTGACTGTAGCCTATATTCCTCCTTTGTGACCTTTCAGACTTACAGATGGTTATGCGTTTAACTCTAAAAAAAACAGTGACATAACATCTACCTCACCCATAGTAAGTGTGTAAATACACAGCCATCGGTATTTAAAAGTTTATTGCTATCTCTTTCTACAAATGGAGAAATGCTCTTTTCTCAAGTATTTCTTTGGCAAAATGTATATCGTTGCCCAAAGAGTAGAAAGCTCGATGTGAATTTTTCAGTGTGTACTTCAACTCTTTGGGACGGAAATGGATGGGGTTGGATCAAGAATTTCTTTCTGTATTTCTTTCTCTGTCTTTCTCTTTCTTTTTCTCTTCTTCTTCTTCCTTTTCTCTCTCCCTCTCTCTCCCCCTTTCTCTCTTTATTTCATCCAGAAATAAATTCTGAGGCAGAATTTTCCATTTTTTTCTTACATGTTAAATTTGCAAGTGAGCTCCATGTTATGAGCTTTGAAAATGAATTGCCTGTTAAAAAGAATTCCTCTGGTTCCTACTTCTGTGATTGTCGATGGTTATTCCCTTGTCCCACAAAGGCTAACAGAGGCCATAAATATTTATTGTTTAACTGTCTGGTAACAACTTTGATAGAATTAAGAAGCCCCTAAATTAAGATAACTTGGAATTTCAAGTAGGAGAGAGGAGTGCAGTCTCACAAGTAGCCCATTTGCTTTCTTCATTTTTGCACTCAAATTTACAAAGTGTATTTTTGGATTTTATTTGTGGTTTCAACCTGTAAAAATAAGTTACAATATGTGTATGCATGTATTTGTGTTTGAGCATCTGTGTTTAAATCAGAAACTATCAATAATAATGTGCATGCTTTTTCTTTTTATGTGAATGTACTGTAATTTATGTCCTTCCCTTTTGACACTGTAATCTTTTCACAGCAATGTCACACGCAGTTGAATTCTTCTTCTCCTCCTCTGTATTTTTGATTTAATTGCTATAATCAGTGCATATACTTCCTCATTTACATGCACTTCCCTCTGTGCAAGCATATGCATACAGTTCTACAGAAAATAGTTTCTCTAAATGCATTTAAAATCACCACAGTGAACTACCTAGTATCAAGTGACACAACTGAAGTAAAAATAAATCAAAAAAACCCAGACCAAAGTCCTACCTTGTGAAGACAGACATAAAGCAGGATGGAGTGAACTGCACAGTAGCATTTTGCATTTTCTGGAACAAAATAAGAGAGGAACTTCCGGATGCATGAATGGTTTTTTAGTTGTATTTTATCATAATCGGTTACCTCATAGTGCTCAGCCAGGAAATAGCTGAGCACATTTAGCAGCTTTAATGTTGCTTCTCATTTCGGTTTACCTCTCAGGTAGAAATTTATTTTAATTCTGTGGGTGGAGGATTGCCTCAATTTAGAAAGCATCTACCTTATGTGAACTTAATTAGATTGCATGATAATATGAAATATCCCGTGTAAAATACGCCTGTTTCCCTCAATACTTTCATTACAATGCTGGGTTTCTCAGTGATGAGTTCAGTGCAATGTTTATTTTTACAAAGATTTAATAACAAAAACTTTGAAGTATAAAAGTGCAATTCCTAGTTACATGACAGCTCATTTGCCCTCTGAGCTCTGTTTCAGAAAAAAAAGACCTTTGCTCTGAGATTTCCTAATCTCAGAAATTGCTGGGCAAATGGTTTTATTTTTGGATTGTGTCCTCAGTTCAGCTGTATCAGTTACTTTTCTCCTTTTTAGTAGTTGGTGCAGTGCTGTGTTTCTGCTTTAGTCTGAGAATAACGCTAATAACACACCAGTGTTTTTAGTTGTTGCTAAGTAATGCTTACCTCAATCAAGGACTTCTCAGTCTCATGTTCTGCCAGTGAGGAGGGGCACAATAAGCCAGGAAGAAGCAGAGATAGGACACCTGACCCAAACTAGCCAAAAAGGTAATCCATACTGCCGCAAGTCATGCCTAGTATGCAAACTGGGAGGAATCGATTGGAAGGCCCAGTTCGCTGCTAAGGTTGGGTTGGGTGTTAATTGGCAGGTGGAGAGCAATTGTACTGTGCATCACTTGTGTTTATTAGGATTTTTTCCCCTTACCCTTTTAGTTTTATATTCCCTCCCTTTATTATTTCCCTTATCATCATTATTATTGGTGGTAGCAGCAGTGGTTTGTGTTATACCTTAGTTACTGGACTGTTCTTATCTCAACCAGTGGAATTTACATTCTCTCAGTTCTCCTTCCCATCCTGCTGGGAGTGGAGAGAAAGAAGGGTGAAGGAGTGAGCAAGCAGCCGTGTGGTTGAGTTTGTGGTTCTGCGTGGCTTGAACCACAACAGATTCAAAAACTGTTGCTTAATTTAAGTAACACTTCCAGAGGTTGGCTTAAAGGCTACAACCTTGCACTGCTATGTCCTTCCTATTATCTATATAAAAAGTAACTGAAGTAGTCTTTGTGCAAATAAATCCATGTGTTAAGTGGTTGCTTTTCTAACCAATGGATTTTCCAGCTCTCCAAATTCTATTGTGAGCTAATATAGCCACACATGAAAATTCTGTCCAAAAAGGGGAGCTGAAAATATGTCCTGATAGTCATCACAGAGCTCTTTGATCACTAGTTGACACTTTTGTATCTCTGTTTACAGTAAACTGACACTATTGCTGGATTTTCTTTAGGTGCCAACACTGCAAAAATTCTCCTCATTTTTTGAAATTGGTAATAGGAATACTGGAAACAGAACTGAGACAACTCTCTGTCCAAAGGAGTAATCAAAGTCTTAAACTATTGCTAATGGATATCAGCATTCAAGATGGTGGTGTTATTAATATTTGCATATCCTGGGTTCAGTAGTAGCAGTCATTTTTCTCCTTCTCAGTAGCTGGTGCAGTGCTGTGGTTTTGACTTTCAGCCTGGGAACAGTGCTGA
>JASSUY010006511.1:0-14403 GCA_032466535.1 Forpus xanthops
GTCGGGGCCTCGCCGCTGCCGGGCCCCTGCATGCTGTCACCGCCCGGGCGCTGGGTCCCGGCTGCCCTCCCCCAGCCCGCGAGGACCGCGACGGGGATGGCCACATCAGTCCGTTCTGTCCGCTGGCCCGCGTCCTGCCGGGCATGGCTCACGGCGGTGGTGCGCCGGGGAGGGTTTGGGTTTGCCTCGCACGGTAATAGGTCCTTCGTGCTCTTCTCATTCGCGTTCCTTATCGCATTTTTCCGCCGTGACTTATTTAGTCTGTCCTTGGGAAGCGCACGCTTTTGTTGTCTTAGCCACATCGTCTGAGGTAATGGTGAGCGGTGTCTTTCTGCCTAAACCTTACGGTGTGACTGGCTTTTTGTATTTTTCCCTGTGAATGCCGAGCCTTCATGTCTCATTTATTTTAACGCATCTACTACAAAGTAAGTGTCAGCTGACACGGTGCTTTGTTTCTGAATCTGCTGCCATCCTGAAGCGTGTGTCAGGAACTGCTGTCTTTCCGCATCTGTCTTGTTTGTAACGTGAACTCTACATCTTAATTATGAAGCGTACAGTTTATCTTGCATGGAATGTTGCATGCATGCTGGAAGTTCACATCATGGTTCATGGCGACATGGTGTGAGATGGTTCAAAGTGAGACCCCAATGGGAATGAGAGAGGCGAGGAGATGGGGAAAAAAAGATATAAAGAAGCACTTATGGAGGTGGTGCTTGGGGAAAGCAGTACAAAAGCCAAGAGAATTCGAAAGCAGATGGGTTTGAAAAAACATTGTATGTTTAACAATTTATCTAAGTCCGTTTTGGGGTCACATTGGTGTATGCAGAGTGGTTGTAGCTGGATAATGCATTACCTCAAATCCAACAGGCTGTAAGCAGAAAGTTGTCTCGTTTGACTGCAGAGTCATAATTCTTAAACAAAAGCCAACTCGGCTAGGATATCTGCAGCAGTAACCTCCACCAGCTGCTTGCCCTTCTTTTCTCCTGGAGGTTACTGCATCTATAGCAGTAGGTGGCTGTGTGTATGTCTCCTCCTGAGCCTCTGCGATCTACAGCCTGACATGTTACTGAATTTTGTGTTGGAAACTGCAGCAGCTCAGATGCTTGCCCCAGTTCAGAGTCACTTATGAGTTAATACCTTTACAGCCATATCAGAAAAGATTAGAAGAGAAAAATCACTGCCTTGCCCATGCTAGTATGAACAGAGTTGGTAGTACTAGAGTTGATGCTGGTTTTTTTTTTTTCAGTAATAAAATATTTGGACTAACTCAATAGTTATTTAACAACTGAGAGGGCTGTACTGAATATAGGTCAGTTCTGGAAGTATAGTTCAGAACTTTATCGCAGAACAGCATTTTCCTGTATAGTCAAGTATATGACTTAACTGTATCATTCAGATATTTGGAATTGGCTGAATTCATCAAGCTACAAGAAAGGCTGCGACTAGAATGAGTCTGGGTTCTGCTGAGTGAAATGCAACTTTATCATAGTACTTGATACAATTTGAATTTTCTCTACCATCTCTGGGAAAACAGTTTAGCTGTAGGGATGTTAGCAGATTTTCTTCAGTTTGTGTTTCTGCTCTCTGGGCTGTATTAAAGTAGCATGTTTTTTATAAGTTGTAGCATTTATCTTTGATCCTGTCACAGGCTCTTATGAGAATTACATTAACTTGTCCTCTATAATATCTGGCTAATGGCTTAACAAGCAAAAAAGCAGGTTGGGTATTTACATGGCCTGTATCTTTTTCTAGAACTGCAAGTCTTGGTCATGAAAGAAATCTAGGTTGGCTTTTTTTGTTTTGCTCAATCTGCCTCTTTCTGAATTCCTGGTAGCAGTTACCTGTGATACTGCATGAATAGAAAAGTTTCACTAAACTATTGTAAACAGTGCATGAGTTCCTCGATGCTATTCCTTATTTTGTGAAGCAGGGTACTCTGCCATTGTTGTCCCTCCTTCCCTTGCCCCTCCCTATTTTCAAGTCTGTTCCCCCAAAAGCCTCTATTGTGTGAAAGGTTTGTTGCAGCCCTTATTTGGCTAAGCCACTTGAAAACTGTAGTACATTTAGAAGGTCTGTCTGTATCTACGGATGGATGCATGCATGAAGCTTTTTAAATAATCAGACTGATTGCTAGAATTAGGAAACAATAATACGCATTCTTGGATTTTGTGCCTACCCTGCTGTAAGAGCACTCTGGATGATGAGGATTCGATCAACTACTGCAAATCTAAGCCAAGATTTTAACGGTGGCATGCAGTGTACTGCCATATGGCGGTGGAAGAGCCTGAGACCCTAGAAAATCCAGCACTGGTTTAGCAAAAGCCTTATTTCTTAGCATGTGGGTTGTGTCATTGTCATTAACACAACTTCATTGTCAGGGTGAAATTGTGATGGAAATTCTGTAGAAGTGTGCTTTGCTTGGTGATGTTACCTGTGGTGACTTTAGACTAGCTGTCTGTATGGATACACCAGAAACATGGTTCTAGGTACTTCTGGGCTTTTTAAATATCTTTGACACTTCTGTCATTTTGTTTCTTCTGTTGGGAGGTTTATTGTTGGTTGCATGCCTCCTGAGGGGAAGAGAGAAACAGACATGTATACAAACACATCATATTTACTGACTGTACGTGCTAAAAATCGGACATAAACTCTTCAGCCATACAGTGACAGGAAATTAACATCCACAGGTCTTCAGTCTTTCAGGTAATTAGAAGGGTGAGACTTGTTTTAATCAGTTCACTGAATGTGTTCTGACTCCTGTTGCTTTTTGTGTTTATGGCTTTTTTCTGAAGGCTTAAAGACAGAAAAAGGCACATGATAATTTTTGTTTATTGTTCACATTTTCTTTTAAATTTAAAGACTTATATTTAGCTCCTGGTCATTGACAGAGCAAATCCTGATGCACCTGTCCAGCCTACTTACATGTGTCAGGGTGTAGGGCAGGGTGGGACTGAGTCCAATCCTTGGCAAACTCAGGCAAGAACCAGCAACTGATAATGGTCCACAACACATCTGCACCCTGTGCTAATTGTCCTGTAACCAACTCAGTGCTGCCAGTGAAATACTTAAAGCTATAGGAAAGAATAGATACTGGAGCAGTGTCCAAGACCTAGCCTTACCTTTGAAGCCTTAAAGTATGAGGTCCAGAAATGCTAAGAAGGAAGAAAAAATTTCTGTTGTTGCACAGCAGTCTGACAAAGGGAAAGAACTTGCTTGCGCACCCAGATTTCGTGACCAGGTTAACTCTTAGTGTACTGTGAACAGAACCACTTTAGTCTGACAAGTGAGATGAGGTGAGACCTTTGGAAGTATCAGTAGCACCTCATGTTCTGCCTGGAGCAGAAGCTGACCTCCAGAGCTTTGGGGAAGAATCCTTGAAAGCAAGTGGTGTATCTCAAAGAGTAAATAGATGAGTAAGTAAAGATTTAGCTGAAATACATGCCTTTTTATAATAATAATGAGCCTTTTTTTTTTTTTTTTGTGGTCTTGCCTTTTTCAGACAGCAAATGCAAAGGAGTGAAGTTGTGAATGTGAAAGTATATCCTTTATGCTGATATCAGGACTTAAGGGAATTTCTAAGCAACAAAACCTGATGTAATTTACAACTGCTTTTGCAGAGAAGCTACTGTAGAGTAGAGCATGTTCTGTCATCTTCTATCTTCCTTGCAAAGTAGATCTCATGAAAAGAAATATATATTTGCAGCAGACAAGTTAACTAGGAAGCTGATGAATATTTCTGGTTCTTATATAGAGACTTGTGGGTAGTGTATTCTCCATGGGGTATCTAATAGGAATGGGAGAAAAGAATGAGAAACAGAATGGTGTCTGAAAAGGACAGATAGTCAAGGTGTTTCCATGTTCTGTGGTGATTTAATGTGTATGTGCACCATTTGCACTAGCCTTTCAAATTTAAAAAGGATGTAACCCGAGTGTCAGCTTATGTTTAGAAATAAAACACTTTGCCAAATGACTGCTGCATTTTCCTCAAAATGCTAGGGTCAGGGTTGCTGGCCTTCTGTTTACAAAAGGTTTGCAAGAATGTTTTTTGATATGTCAGAGTCACCTGAAGGTTATCAGGGATTTTTGAGATATTTTTTTCTGGTAAGATTTCTATCTGTGTGCATGGGTGAGAATGTATCAAGTCCTGTCTTGTGTTTGGTGAAACAGAACAGGGGCACTGTTGTTTTCAGTGAACTTGGCAGATGTGCAAGTAGGGGAACTTCAGCATCGGACCTTCCCCCCTTCTCCCAACAAAACAGCAAAGCCAGTCTGACTTTTAAAAAGGATTGGACATAAACAGATGGTCCGTGCTTTGGCATATATTCATGTGCTATCTGGGAATGAGAATCACAATATGAACAGTTACTACCTTTTTTGTCTTTTTGTCTTAATTTAATTAATCCCTTTTGCTTTTAACTGTCAAGGCCATGAGGATATGACTATTTTGATAAGGATAAACAACCCTAAGTTTCATGGGTTCAGTGCCATGTGTCCAGCATTGGCTGGCTTGCAAACAATTTGCGAAGTGAACATTCTTCTGTCCTTTTTGTGTGTGTTGTTAATTTAACATGAAAAGTAATGAGCTTTTTTACCTTTGAAAACTAGTCAAACCTAATCTACAATGTAGTCCTAAGATAGATGCTTCATACTTTTTATCTGCAGGGACATAGCACCATAGCTTTTGTAATTGTGCTGTGCACCAAATGGTAACAGGAATTCAATTTCCCTCTTGGCGTTGGTTAACACACCCTGAAGTTGTGCATCTTTTCTGTTCTCTCATCATATCCACTCTTTGAATTCTGGGGTAAAGGTACCTGGCAGGGTTTCACTGGAATAGAAGATGTTCCTTTTTTTTTGGAATTCCATCTTTTTCCACTCCCTTCTCTATTCTAGAGTCCAGGTCTTACTGTATAATCTAGTAATGCTTTTTCTGATTAACTATTCAGGTGTGAATTATGAAAATGCAAGCAATTGCTGCCTCTGTTAATGAAGTCTAATGTGTCTGCAGTGATGCTTTATCAGATTAAGACGGCTCTTGTAAAGGCTGACTTTTCTGTAGCTATTATAAAGCTGACATCCAAAGCTTTCCTTGTGCAGACAGGAATTGGTGCTACAAGAAAGCTCAGTCTTCTGGAAGCTGGCTTTATGGCTTCCATTATGCTGATGGAGAAATCACTGTGCTGTAAGATGTGTTCGCCTGCCTAGTTCCTGATCAAACTGCCCCATTTCTGACTGTCAGGCAGTGACACCGTTAAGGAGTTGACTCTGTAAATGTTGCTGTCAGCCCATGTCAGTCCTGAACAGAAATTGCAGAAAAGAAATTCAGAGGAAATGTTCTTTGCTGAAGGCTACAGAAGTTATTCCAAAATTCTTTTTGTTTTAACAAATGTGAGCAGGGATTTTCCTGTATTTCTGCAAGTATGCTTTTCCATATTTGGTTGTTGCATACCTAGAAGTAGTTACTGTGGTATTAGTATTTGTCCTGGAATAGGGGGAGATAGGAAACATGTCATATATACATATGTGTATGCATATATATGTATGTATACATATGTATGTGTGTGTGTATATATATGTGTGTGTATATATATATGTATCTGACAGAGAGATCTTCCAGAGGTTAACTTTGCATTAATGAATCTTCAGTTTGCTGCCAGCTGTAGCCACGGATGTCTGCCTTCTGAGCCATTGTTTCACATAAAATACTAGATATAGGGACTGACTGAGATGGCGTTGGTGAGCACATCTCATTTTATTGGATTCTTTTATACTGCAGTTGATCCTTCCAGAATTTCTAACATTTCTACTATGCCTGAATACACATCTGTTGACAAAAGTAGTATACATATTCTGGCCCTCTCTCACTTTATAATTGCCTTTAAAGTGTGTCAGCATCAAGTTGGGCAGATTGCATTTTACTGTTCTTTCAGCAGGTTAGGTTCTGCTGCAGGATTTACCAGCTTTCATGCTGCTTTGAATGGCCTTGTTCATTATGTATGGTTCTGGATATCACTGTACTTCTTGGAGTGGTAGCTGCTTTGGAGAAGGCTTTTCAGTTGCTTTTCAGGGGCTATGACAAGGTTATTGTAGTGAAACATTCATTTCAGTTGCTACAAGTTGCACTGTAGTACACTTAAATGTGTACTGTCAGATGATAAACTTTTTTTCACAGTTCATGATGTCTGTGAGTGGTTTTGGACAGTTTCCTATGATCTTGTAAGACATCTTTTAGCTGGCACTTCAGGCAGGATGCAGCTATCTTTCATACAAAAAATGTGTTCATAACTATCCTTTTTTTCAAACCTTTTCCTACAGTATTGTTTAATCTATTCTTTTAATGCTTCTCATAGTCCTTTGAATCTTTTTCGTAATCTCCAGGTAGCATTTTCAGCTTGTGAAGCAGGTCGATCGTACGTCTCTCTACTTGCAAAGCTGCTATGGAAGTCCATGGATGTTTATATGAAGTTTTTACTTTGGCTGACATTGATTTGTTGGATTTTTGGATTTTTCTTTGGCTTGCAGATAGGATGCTCTTTGGAAGTTTGTGTTGTTTTTTTCTTTTTTTTTTTTTTTTTTGGTGAACAGGAAAATTTTGTTTCACAAATGTAAAGGTATGCAAGCTACCTTGGGGAAAAATGGTTTAGCACTGACTTCAGTGGTTTTGGTTTTTTTTAAACACTTGCAGTTTATAGTTTCTTTATAAGCTTAGGTAAGGGGTCCTGCACTAGCAGAAAACATTAAAGGTTTTTGAAACCTGCAGGAGAGTTTGCAAAGGAAAAGTGTTCAATACATTCATGTCACAGTTGGACAAGTGTTCCTTGTGGTTACCACCATCCTTAAGGTTAAAGGGATGATTTATTCGTGACTATGTTTAGAATCACAGTAGAAGAGGAAAAAGTAACAGGACTGTATGTTGTCCTCATGGAGGGTAAGTTTCTACTTCTGGAATTCCTAGTACAACACTGGTCTGGTGCAGAATGTTGAAAAACTTGTGTAACTTTTCTGTTATGTTGCTGTCTGCAAGAAATATTCCATGTAATTTTGCTTAGACTGCTGGTAGGTAACTGGAAGTTTTTTAATTCTTCCTGATTAATTTGTATTGTGAATGAGAAAATATGTTTCTGCCACTTCCTTCACTTTGCTGTTTCCAGGATGAAAGATGTTTTTCCTAGTGTGTATTATCTTAATATCTGCTTCTGCTTACGGATTCCTAATAGCAACAAAGTGAAATGGCTGGTGATAAATGCTACTAGAAAAAAAAAAAGTGGGAGGAAGGAAGAGTTCAGATTTATCCTACAGCATGTTGGATTTTTTGTTTCTTTGTTTTCTTTCTTGACAAATTTCTGTGTCAGTGGAAATACTGAAACTGGTTCTATGGTTAGAAAGGTGTATTTAATTAATATTCAGAATATTACCAATTTTTAAAGTTGAACAATGATGCAATGAAAGTTCTCATCTGAACAGAAATACTGGAGGGTTATGTTTGCTTATTTCCAAAGACTTTCTTTTCTTAATCTAATGCTTTTGTTTTGTTTTGCTTTTGAGAAGTGAGTGGAGAGTAATGCATGGCGGCAATATCAGCAATGTCAGAGTTCTTCCTGAGTTTTATGTATGCTGGCTCCAAGAGTCCTTTCTGTAACCCTAATAAACAGCTAATTTTAGCAACTGGCTTTTGTAGCTTAAATGATTAGATTTTTTTCTGGAGTAACAGAGGTTATGGTGCCTACCTGTGGAACAAAGCTTAGAGCTGAACAAGCATAGGATTGCTGTTTCCACTCGAGGTGGATGAGAGCTAACCTGCCTGCTGGTGTATTAGAAGATGGCTGCTGCACAGTGCCTGCCTTGGTACCAGCTCCTTTCAGCTGCCTATGGAGCTACTTTTCTGTCAATGACATCAGTCACTTTCATTTTTTGAAAAGCTATTAACAGTTTAACAAAATGTTTTACAAAAGCAATTCCATAAGCTTTCCTTTTTGAGTGTGATTAACTTACAAGAATCTAAAATCTTTCTTGGGCTTCTTCTATGTTATTAAGAACTTTGTTAGGTGATATTTCTGGATGCAACAATAATGTACTTCTAGCAACATTTAAACTTGGTATTTTTGTGAGAAAGTGCTTTATCTAAAACACAAAGAATAAAACGTGTCTAATCTTCCGGTTAAGCTAAACTTGTATGAATCTCTTAAGTGAATGCATGTTTGCCCTTACTAACTGTGGTGAGTTTCTAGCAAAGAAATTAAGTGCTGTGATTTAGATTAAGTTTTCAAGAGAATCTTTGTGACAGCAAGATCTCTCTTGAATGTACTTTATGTAGTGTCTAAGAAATCATATCTAACTTGTTTTGAGTGCTGTAGTGGTGTCACAGCAGCATTCTTAGCATTTTGGGATCTCAAACAGTGACATTAGTCTGAAATAGCTTTTCTGTTTGTAAGAAGTGTTTTTCTTCCAGATCTGTGGCGCAGTGTCTTGCTTATTGAAGCAACTCTAGTAGAACACTGTAGACTTTGTTACATAGTTTATATTTCTGTACTGTTTTGCATACGCTGAAATAGGAGGGAGATTTTATCTGTAGCTTGTATTTTAGAAAATATCTGTAGGTGGTGTTTTGGTGGCTAACTTCAATTATTAATTCTGCCTGCTATCTTTCCTTGGCCTGTTTTCCTTTACATATGTGTTTCAAAATATTCCATAGCAATATTGCTGCTAGCTTTGCTTGCCATTTAAAAAGAATAGAGAAAGTGAGAGTAAGAGAGAGAGAGAGCACGCTTGAACTTCTTGAGGGCTGCTCACAAAATGCAATCAGCTTCCATAAGCTTTATGATATTGTAACTACTATGAAATAGTGCGAAAATGACAAAATGCTGGCACATTTAAAACTCATGGTTAAAATAAACATTCAAAAACTATTTCTTATTGTATCTTTTCCTGTACTAACTTTTTTCTGAAAGGGAAAAAATGATGTGTCTTTTATTTATCAGGCTTTTACTTTTTTCTTTCTACCCTTTTCCAGTCTTCTTTGCACGGTTAATTTTTTGGTCTCTTCCCCTCCACCCACGTGTACTATTTTTTGCGGTTTCTTTTGTAAGTGTACTCTTCTTTTAAGCCTAATCTTACTTCTTCTTGCCCAAATATTATCTCACAAATGTGCCATAGGGTTTGGAAAAATTGATTCCTCATATCTGGCAAACCTTACTTCCAAGCAGAAGGTGAGGCTAAATAAAAGCTGGTGTGAAAGGAAAGATACTGGGATATGTAAGATGCTGCTGCTCTTTGGACAGTATCTGTACAATTTTCATCTGATGGGGAGAGATCAGATCAGGAATGTTTCAGTGTTCTAGTTTTCATTTCAGTTGAGCCCAACAGTGGCTTGAAATAGTTTACACTGGAAGAAGTGGGGGGTGGTGAAAGTGAGAATTCTATAATAGGAGCAGGTCTAAGTCACAGTAGTTCAGCCATAGTTGTGGATTTCATCTGTTTTTTGCTCCTCTGTGCGATCTTGGCTACTAACACCGGTCTCAGCCCAGTGCCCCTGAGGAGTTACCTACCAGCACTTGTAGAAGAGCATAATGTTAACAGTGCAAAACCATGGAATCTTACTGCATGTGCTATCAGAGTTACTGTTTAAAGAAGTAGAGGGGAGGAGGAACAGCTCTATGATGATATGGTAGTATTCTGTCTTCTTAAGAGGTTACTGCTTTTGGAATGATATTATTTAATGAAATTAATCTGAGCTCGTTAATAAGCATATTTGGATTGAAATCTTTGCTTGACCTTAACAAAGATTTTTGTTTTGGATCAAATCCCAGTTGGAGAGAAAATCAGATACTTGAACCAGTTTTCTGTGCAGGTGTGATTCTTTTGTTCCTCTTAACCAAATTGGTCCCATTTGGTGTATTACTGCTGTTCTTTTGAGTTGTAGCTGTAGTTGCTTAAGCTTTGTGGTCAGTAATGATTTCATGAAGTTTCTTGGTTTTGGTTCTGACTTTGAAGGAGGGCTGACGGGAACACCAAAGGGACCTGCTAGTCAGGGTCATGATCAGAATCATTTTGTCCATCTACCTTCCCATTTGCAAGATTATTTTCACAGCAGCAGGGTTTAGAAACCATGTCCTATAGAACCTAGCAGTGCTGAAAAGATAAAAAAATACTCCTGAATGGGTTTTATATTTTGTCTCTCCTGCTCAGAAAGGTAATATATAAAGAACTAGGGCCAGTTAGAAACAAGAAAATAAGTTACCTTTTGCAGATAAAAAGTTACAAATTGAATTTTTTCCCTCTTTCTCTTTACTGTGATAACAACAGAAAAGCAAGACTAGAAGTTCCTTTTTGAGTTTAAATATTAAAATTTAAATAAAAACCGCTTTTTTGTGTGTAGGAATTGAAAAGATCGTAGAGAAGTATAAAGGTAATGGAATACACTTTATACTAATATGGACGAAATATTTGGTGATAAACTAGGCATTTACTAAGTTATTTTTATTGGTACAGATTTTAATATGTTATTCTTTTTGATACAGATATGGTTCTGAACATCGTGAGCACGTGACTTCAAAGATGGACAACCGGATCTTTTATAAGTTGTGATTGGCCTTAAGCTGACTTATAACTGTTGAACAACTTAACAGGATTTCTCTCATTCCTGATTTATGCCTATATAATTGCCTCACACCACCAGCTTAATCATGTATGGAAGTGCTCGGTCAGTTGGTAAGGTTGAGCCAAGCAACCAGAGTCCAGGGCGTTCACCGAGGCTGCCACGGTCACCACGCTTGGGCCATCGTCGAACCAACAGCACAGGAGGCAGTTCTGGGAGTAGTACTGGGGGTGGCAGTGGGAAAACCCTTTCAATGGAAAATATTCAGTCCTTAAATGCTGCCTATGCTACATCTGGCCCTATGTATCTAAGTGACCATGAGAACGTGGGTGCAGACACCCCAAAAAGCACCATGACTTTGGGCCGATCTGGGGGGCGGCTGCCTTATGGAGTTAGGATGACTGCAATGGGTAGCAGCCCTAACATTGCCAGTAGTGGAGTTGCCAGTGATACTATTGCATTTGGAGAGCACCATCTCCCTCCAGTGAGTATGGCATCCACTGTGCCTCACTCACTGCGCCAGGCCAGGGATAACACAATAATGGATCTGCAAACACAACTCAAAGAAGTACTAAGGGAAAATGATCTGCTTCGCAAGGATGTGGAGGTGAAAGAAAGCAAGCTGAGTTCTTCCATGAACAGTATCAAGACTTTCTGGAGCCCTGAGCTAAAAAAGGAGAGAGCTCTGAGGAAAGATGAAGCTTCAAAAATCACCATTTGGAAGGAGCAATATAGAGTTTTGCAGGAAGAAAACCAGGTTTGTCATCTAATGTCACTGTTGCGTTAATGCAGTGGCATGATTGAATAAATTCAATAAACTTGCATGTCATGTTTAAGCAGCTGAGTTATGTTGGTGCTTTTCTCAGGTAGTTCGTATGAATAAGATGCATTTTCAGCTTGCAGGCTTCTTTTAGATGTTTCTTGTCAGACTTGCAAGCCACTTCTTGAGCACTCAGTTCACCTGTGTGTTGTGTTATTTTTCCTAGGATCAATGCTAACCACTCAGTTTACTTTTGGATGTATTTTACCCTGTTCATAATTAATATTTATGTAGTGCTTACCTCTTGCAGCATTCCTTGGGGCATTGACCCCAAATATAACTGACCTATTGCTTAATGTTGACAGATTGCCAGTAAAGCAAAGTTCACATTACGCTGGTCTTATTTTAGAGCTCCAGTTAAAACTTCCAGAGCTGCAGTTTTCACAAAGATATAAATTGTGTTCTTGGCTGTACTTAAGTAACACTATTTAGTACCTGTACATCTGCTCTTTTGTCACAGACTGTGCATATCTTGTTATGCAACTATTATAAAGCACCCTACCTTTTTTTTTTTTTTAGTGGTTTGGCTGCTTAGGGAATAGGCAGAAGATCAGAGGATCTTAGCTGTCTAGTTCTTTTGTCCCTCTTAAAAGCATCCCTAAATTAGAATTAAACTGAGAGTTAGATTAAAATTGAGGTCTCTTTATAGTCAGCTCTACTTATTAAAAGCTTTTTAAAAATGTTTCCCACCTAGGATGTTTTGCTAGTTTAATCTGGAAGAAACTAGTTGTCTCCAAGTTAGTGTCCTCCTGTTTAGTTGTTTCTCAGCAAATGTGAGTTAGGCATCACTCTGTACTCTCCAGTAAGAAACCTCATCACTCTTATAGAAAACAGGCTCAGAGTCTACCTCCAAAGTTTCCTGAAGTTAAGTCAGCTTTCGCTGTGATAAAATTACTTTCCCTCCTGAGGTTTTTAAATGTCTTAAGAAAGTTTAATTAAGTAGTTTCCATAATTCAAGCATGATCATGTTCTTGAAGCTCTTAAGGTATCCTTGCTATTTTAGGCAGTACTTTTTCAAGATTTGCTTTAAAAGTTGGGAGAGGGAAACTGCTGGAGGGAAAAATCAGCAGTGGTAGTAGTTGACATGTTATACTCTACTTCCAGGTGACCTCTCTTAAATAGTAGATTCCTTTTGGTTAGTGATAATCTGTTACACCGAAGCTGTCTGCGATTTTCTTTTCACTTTTTAAAGAACTGAGTTGAAGAAAGTTAGTTGCTTTTCTTGAGTTAGTATGAAATAATTTAATGAACATGTGTAATTTTATAGCTGCATTCTTACTGAATGGTAAGTATCACAACAGAGAATTTGTTAATATGTATGATAATTTGTGCTCATTTGCGTGAGTCTTCGTGGAATGAAGAAAACCTAAATACTTTATTATGAAAGTAGGATTTTGTCAGAGGGAGTAATCTGGTGAAAATTGTAGTTATAATGGTACAGTACCAGCATAATGAATACATGAAATATCATTCACTCAAGTTTCGGATGCTCTTTGTATTTCAGCTGCAGGTCAGTATTTTAATTCTCAAATTTCCATTTTTAGGTTCTGTTTTCATACCAAATGTAGTACCTTAGACCATAGTAATGTTCTGAAATCAGTTTTGACATTTTAGGATGCTGTGGAAATCTTCTAAAAAAAAAAAAAAAAAAAAAAATGCAATGAATATATGGTTTAGAGTGGATTAAGTGGTTACTAAACATGTAGGTTGGAGAACAGTGATTTCTCTATCTGATTTCTTCATTGTCTTTTCTTTATCCCCTAATTAAACATTTACAGATATTTCCAGGCTGCTGTTCTCTAGGCAATCACTGTAATTACTACCACACTGGTAGAATTGTATAACTTTGACCCAAAAAAAGAAGGGTGCAATTTAAAAGGAGAAGGGTATTATTGCAATGAGCTGTAAAAACTAAGAATGCTAATTAATAGATTATAGTTAGCTAACAGTATGTCCTAATTAAATTCTGAAACCATTGTGTCTTTTATAGCCCTTTGGAGTTGGTCACTTCAGCCCTTTATAAGGAAGATCAGTTTAATAGGATTTGCTGTAATTAAACAGACTTCTCTGTTTAGAGACTGAACAAGGGATTTCTCTGATCTGTTTGGGGACCAGAAAAATCTCATCATTATCCTTCCAGCCTCCCCATAAAATGAGTTGCAGTGTAATTGCAGGAACTGGTGTTTTAGATCTAAACCCAAGTATTTTAGCACATCACTTTTAATAAAGACTTCCCACATGTGCAGAACTTGTGCTTTGTATTAAATTTAGCTAAGACCAAATGCATTGTTAAAAACTGACTCAACTCATGGAGCCAAGATGCTGGCTGACTCATGCAGTTATCTGGTAGTTATCTCAATCTCTTTGCTGTGGTCTTTGCTCTTTATTCCTCGACACACTTGATTGTCCCTGATTGTTCATTTTTGTTGGGTGGTTTTTTTTTTTTTATTGCTGTTCTTGTCACCTCAGCTTTGACAGGTTGAATTGCCTCTTGGTTTTGGAGGCTGTTAAAAGATTGTTAAAAGTTGTTCAAAATGTGTGAAGATGTGACTTCTGGTTGATTGCCACATCAGCCTCTTGTGAAAAATGCTCTGGTGGCTGGGTTTTCTTTCCCATTTTTTAAGAATGTGTGCAAATAAATCACAATTATTGATGTATTGCTTACTGATTTCCAAGAAATTTTCTGGATCCAATAAAGATCAGAGGAGACTAAAGAGCATCGTACCTGTCCTGAAGCAATTACATCTCTCCTTGGTTGTTGTCTTAGGGCCATAGGTAGCTGGGATATCTTGGATATAATACTGACAATATCATGCGAAGATAGGATAAGAGAGTTGGGGCTGTTCAGCCTGGAGAAGAGAAGGCTGTGTGGAGACCTCCTAGCAGCCTTTCAGTATCTGAAGGGGGCCTGCGGGGATGCTGGGGAGGGACTCTTCATGAGGGACTGTAGTGAGAGGACAAGGGGTAACGGGTTCAAACTTAAACAGGG
>JASSUY010006513.1:0-27898 GCA_032466535.1 Forpus xanthops
GCCTTCCATGACTTGGGTGGTACGGTCAGAACATTTTCCAGTGAAGACTGAGGCAAAGAAATCATTAAGAACCTCAGTCTTCTCCATATCCATGGTAGCCAGTTCTCCCGATGGTTTCTGAAGAGGGCCCACATTTAAGAGATGAAATACTTTTAGCCTGAGTAATTTTGCTGGTAAAGTTATTTAGAAGAACATTTGACATTTTCATATGTAATTACTGAGAGGAAGAGGAGAGACCTTCAGGGTATGGGGCTGCAGTCTCCTGTAACGAGGGAATGCTTAATGGTGAGTGATATAAAAGTCTGTAGATAGATCCCAAATACTCAGCATGGTCACCTCACCATGATCCCCCCACCTTTAAAAGATAATCAGATTGGAATGTCTGTATGGTCTCCATTACCTACCCATGCATGAAGTCAACTGATATTGATTGCACACTTGCACAAGACTGTTTCTTCAATGAGCTTTGAGTAAGAACAGGAGTTTCTCTTGTAATGTAAAATTGGCAAAAGCCTTCAACTGGAATAAAATCACTCTCTGTTGTCTATACTCCTACACTAGCCATGTGACGGGTGCCACTTCTAATGACCGGGCATCCACAGTTTCTCAGGGAAACCTCTTCTAGGGTCTCACCACTACAAATCAGAGTCTCAATAAATAATTTAGACTTAACGTGCCTTCCTTTACGGTTTAGCCCCAAGCCTGTAGGATAAATGCAACTGGAAAAGGGATAGTCTTACCATGGGAAATGCTGGACCCTTCCTCACAACTCTGCCTCTTTAGAAAAGAGAAGGCCTGCTCCCACGCAGGGCTCACCATTGCAGGTCACTGCTTCTGGAATTTAGGGACTCATACTACCACCCAGACTTTGTTGGCACTTCTTCTCTTCAAGAAGTCCTAAGCCCCCTAATCAGAATGTCCCAGTGCTGTACCACAGTGCAAGTAGGTAGAAAAGACAGACGATCACTTTCCAACATTTTCAACTTCTGCTATGAATTTACAAACGTGCATACGAAGCTGAAGGAAATGAACTTTTTTTTTCAGCAAGTAATGTCAGTGTAAAGCTCAGTGCCGTGCTCCTGCACAAATCACAGAATCACAGAATGGGTTGGGTTGGAAAAGACCTTCAAAGATCACCTAGTCAAACACCCTGACATCTTCAATGATCAGGTTGTTCAAAGCCCCATCTAATGCTCAAAGCCACATATTAACTGACTTTGAACCCTTCCAATGATAAGGCATCCACATTTTCTCTAGGCAACCCGTTCCAGTGTCTCAGCACCACAGATTAGGGTCTTAACACATAACTTTGGCTTAATGTGCCTCACACTGTTAACGGTTTCCAATTTACTATGTCTCTGAAAGCAGAAAGCTGTTCTAACATTTTCTCCCCTAAGCTTTTGCTAGTTTAAAAGGGAAAAGCCAGTAAAAGACCTCCCAAAGAGAAGATGAGGACTATATGGTAGATGAATAGGCAGACAAAACAGATAGATGGATAGCTAGCTATACTATAGCTATGGCTCAGGCAAGGTCTGCTCTTTCCAAACTCTTAGTGACCTCTGCAAAACACATGTAGTGATATTCTAACTGAATAGGTGTAATAATATGACTGATGCAGAATCTGTACACTTATTTGGAAATAAACCTACGCAGTAGCCAGGGGAACACTGGTGGAACAGTAAATGGAATCGCTGGAAAAAGTTCTTCTAAGCCACTTTAGCAATGTCATCAAAACAAAGGCATTAACCTAAACGGTAGCCATATGTTAACCAATATATCAACTGACTCCTTCAAAAACAGAAATCTGAAAGAATAAGCAAGAGTAGGGGGTTCATGGTCGCTTTTTCAACTATGGTTATTTTTTGGATGACTTTGTCATCTAACTGGAAAGGTAAGAACTGCAGAGTAGGAGAGAGAATAGAGAAAATGCACTAGTGAGTTTAATATAAGGTAAAATAATTAAGTGGATAGCAATTATTGCCTAAGCCTCAATCTGTGACCTAACTGGGCTGCATTGGTACTTAAAGGGGAAATCCCATATGCTTACTGGAAACAGTTGATAATTCAACAGGTGTGTGTCTCTTCTGACTCATTTAGGGAAACAGACCACAGCAAAGCTTTAGAAGGAAGTTATATATATTTACTACCAGTTAACATAACGGAGTCTTAATTTCAGAGACAGTGTTTATATGCTTCTTGTCCACTATACTGCTGCAGTTTCATAGGAATATGGTATTTTTCACTCCTGATCTTAAGTTTTCAATAGCATTTTTGAGATATTAAATAGCAGTGGTATTTTATGTCAGAAGTGGTTCTGACTTCAGGGCTGTGCAAAGTCATTCTCACATAAAT
The DNA here is from genome assembly GCA_032466535.1 of Forpus xanthops. NCBI lineage: Eukaryota > Metazoa > Chordata > Aves > Psittaciformes > Psittacidae > Forpus > Forpus xanthops. The sequence continues at coordinate 2,353 of JASSUY010006513.1, forward strand.
GCCATGAGCTTTACACACTTAACACACTTAAATAGTACTATTTAAAATTGATGAGACTCCTGTGAGACAGCAGCAAGGTTTCTCCCAGAGTTTATGCAATCAGGATGAAAATCTCCTAAGTAGACCCTGAACAGCTGGGCCATGCATCAATAAATCACATGTAAAATCTGTACTCTCTCTGGCAAATGGACTGCATGGGAATGAGTTTCACCCTCAGATTGTAACATCCTTTGGGAATGAGTTCAATAAAGTTTTTATGTTAATATATAATTTTCATACTATTAGAACAACATGAATGACCAGTTAGTGATGTAAGCATAATTAGAGACACACAGACATCATGGAAGAACATTTTGTGGGAATATAGACTACAAGTCTTGGGTCTTCTATTGAGCATAAAGCATTGTTACACTGTAGAAGAGGTAATAATTCATTTTACATACTGGCGATAATGTGCTGGAGGGGAAATAAATGGACCACATCCATTAAGTCTGCTACACAATGTAAGGAATTTTAAAAACCACATGTCTTTGCCAAGAGATAAAGCTCTCCTGGAAATAGCGCTACATCAGTTAACAATAGACAAAATCTGGATATGGCAAAGAAATTTCATTTAAAATACTAATCAAATATATTGTATACTTAAAAGTGAATGTGATTTCATCAGTCTTTTATGTATTCAGACACTGGAATGGCAGCAAACATCTGTGTCTGAGAATGACTTAAACAGCCAGCAGATATGTTTAAGTTTGTACAGTTTGGCACTAGAGCAATTAAGTCTGTCTTGAGTATATGTATTATTAGTTTGACTCAGATGAGCTGAAGAAAAGAGCAATGTCTGACATCTGAAATTCCTCTTGGTGTTTATGCTTGGACATGAAGGCCAAGTTTCTGCCGTGTAGTGAAGTACCTGAGTTACAGCCAACCTGAGCCAGCAGGTCCCCAAACCGTAGCCCAGAACTATGCAGAGGCAGCAGTTCAAAGCTCAGGGGAGTCTGGATGTGTTTGCAGAGCATGTTAGCTCAGGGCAGTGCCAAGCCAATACAGCTACACATTTCCAGACCTGAAGGACTTTTGTGTGTTTCCACATAACAGACTCTTGTATTTCCTTATGAAGTTAACTCCAGAAAAGCCAGTCTGGATGTCTATGAGTGACAGTGTCAATGTGGACAGGCCTCTTTGTCTTGTCACAAGGTAAGCCTTACTGGTATTTCTTACCAAATTATCTAACCGGGAGTTGTGTGAAATAGAAATGTAAATATATTCCTAGAAACACACAGTCATAGAATGGTTTGGGTTGGAAGGGACTGTAAAGATCACCTAGTTCCAAACCCCCTGCCATGGGCAGCAACACCTTCCACTAAACCAGGTTGCACAAAGCCTTGTCCAGCCTGGCCTTGAGCAGTGCCATATGTTGCTCATAGTATTCATAGAATCATCATAAAAGGCAAAAGACTTATATGATTTGAAGAGAAACCAAAGTATTTAGCATGCACTTCCCAATGTTTTTCAGTTTAGGGTGCCCCCCTTTTAAATATATCAGGTGACAAAGTTTATTTTTCTGTTTATGGTTTTCCTAACCATAAGTTAGGAATCTTGTGCCTGCTATCTAGATAACTTTCATTGAGGAACAGTGATCCAGGTTTTGGATTCTGCAACATATACTTGGTGAAGGGTCTGATTGTATTCCAATGTATACCCTCTTCTGCTCTAAATCTGTGTGCTTCATGGCTCTTTGACTGCATATTTCTAGGCTTCCTGTTGAATGCAGTGTCTTATTATGACACCTACTCCAGGAGCTTTCCAGAACCTTGTGGTGCAACCCTGGTGTGGTACAAAGTGATAAAAGTATGGGTTCAGTGATGATTGTCATGGAAAGATTTAGCTCTAGATTATAGAACAAAGCCCCTGGTACAGAAAGGGTGCTTGGTGTTCTGAGCTAAATGAATGTGCCAAATATTTCCCCAACAGATAACTGCAGGGGTTAGCTGCTAGGTTGTTTTAAATCCAAAGACAATGGCAAATAAACACTAATTTTTGTTTCCTTCATCACCTAGATGATGTTGTGCAACAAGAATCTTAAAATAGAGTTGGAGCTGGAAAGGATTTGGGGCAGCTAGAGAAACTCTTGATGATGTGAAAGCTGTACAAGCAAATGCCTTAGAGATGAAATTTGTATGAACTAGAGGCTACAATAAGGGAAAGAGGTTCACTGAAAGTAATGGCAGTGTCAGCACAGAATCATAGAATCAGCTAGGTTGGAAAAGATGTTGAAGGTCATCAAGTTCTACCATTACCCCAGGACTGCCAAGGCCTCCACTAAACCATGTCACTGAGGTCCTCATCAACATGGTTTCTGAACACTTCCATGGACAGCGATTCCACCACTTTCCTGGGAAGCCTGTTCCAATACCTGATTACCTTTTCTGTGAAGAAATTTTTTGCAATATCCAATCTCAGCCTTCCCTGGCACAGCTTGAGGCCATTACCTCTTCCCCATCCTTTGAAACCAGCCAATACTGTGGAAAGCAGCCAGAGCAGAAAAGGAAGCAGTCTGTATTTATAAGCCTAATAAGTAAGCAAAAGACTTTGGGGCTAATTTAAGAGAGCGATAGGGAAAAAAATGTGCCAAACCCAGTTTGCAACCACTTCACAGCATTTTTTTTTTTTTAGCAACTGGAAGATTCATCTTCATGCTCGGTGTGTAAATAAAGATATCAGCAAAATACAGAGCTTTAGAGGCAGGTGGATATTATGGCCACTATCATCCTTTTCTCACATTACTGGAAAGCAGGTATTTATCCAGATAATATATTCACAGATGATATGTCCTGTTCTCACATCAGTGTCTGAGCAGATAAGACAGTTCCATTCCATTTGGTATACAGGATTCCATAAAGGTGCAAAATGATGAGTGGTTTTGTGTTTTTCTTCTTTCCCAGTAGTAAAGTTCATAATATAAGCTACCAGTCTTGTGTAGATTTGGGTGAGGTTTTGTTGGAACATAAGCACATGAGAAGATTGGATGTAAGACAAGCAATTTGTGATATTTTCATAAAATATGAAAAGTTGAGCAAACGGTGGGTGCTGTCTCCAGTTCTTGGTCATTTGCAAACTCAAAGAAGGGAAAGAATAATGGGTAAACTAGGCAACTGTGACAGAAAATATTTTCCAACAGTAATGCCGTTCATACTGAATGAATTTAATGCACAGTTTCAATAGCATTTTCAGTAATTAATGGTACATTCTGTATTAAGGGAGAATAATGGTGTTTTAAGATGGAAGCAATTTTTCATTTGATTACCATTCAGTTCTGATGAGTAGAAAGGAACTTCGAAATTGTCTCATGTCTTTACTGTTAAGAGACCAGCCATAGTCTTATCCAAGGGTATATTTTATATTTAGCTCCTTTTGCTTTTTTATTTTTTTTGCTTGGCTTTGCCTTTATGTTCCTCCAAAAATAATTTTCCTATTGTCTTCTTACTAATGAGGAATGAATTAGTCCAGATGAAATCAAGTCCATTCTGAAAGGAAAAACTGAAAATGTGATTCTTGGAGTAGATCAGTTCTACTGCACACTTCTGTTATTAGTTCAGTGTTTCATTTGTTAGTCATTTGTAGGCAATCTCATGCAAAATCATTTACTGGTAAAGCCCACTGACTTCGTGGGTTATTGGCATAAAACGCAGTAGGGTCCACTCACGGTTCCTGTGCACTTCACATAGCTATTTATACAACTACAGAGTGAGTGTGAATGCTGTCATTCTGATATGCAGTCATTTTTTATGGATATTAACAGCTGATAGAAATAAGGCTTTAGAGCTTAAACTACCTACCTGCAGAGATATCTGCTGATGCTGATCCTTTCACTGGTTATCTTCAGGTGAGAAAATACAGTATTCACTTCCATCACTTGACCAATCCACCATGGAAAATTCCAATCAAGATTCACCTCACCAACTAAATGATCAGACAGCAAATTGAGCCAACAGCTTGATCAGTCATTCTGCAAGCTTAAGAGACTGCATTTGAGAATAGGCTTTGTGTATTGCACCTGTAAGTAATACATAAACTAACACCCTGGAGGAAAAGACTTCTTCAGGAACTCTGGGAGAACTACTTTCAGAGATCGACACATTCAGATATCAAACAAGCAGCAGGAACAAAGGGTAAAAAAAGTATGAAAACTGCTCAAGGAGAAACAAAATGTAGTGCTCCTGTAGTTGCCAGTTGTCATAAAGGTGACAAGGAGGCCTTTTATATTTCTCTGAGATTATAAACTCAAAATGAAAGAAAACAAAAGAAAGGGTCTTCTGCAAACAAATCAGTAATTCTTAAGGAAAAAATGTCACACTGTTAATAAAATATCCATTGTGAATTTGGGGTCTTTATTTTTCTGTAACTGTCAAAAGACAGATAGCCTAGAGCACAGGTAGTGGTACATGGACATCCTTCACCTTGAAGTCTCTTCCAACATCAGTGCTAGCTGCTAAATACTAGTGGCTAAGGACTGCTAACCCCTACAGACCACACGTATGGGATGAGCTAGGTGCTGTCAGCCCAGTACCCATGAAAAACCCACTAGTACCACGTTTGATGCTAGTCACAAACCCTAGAAGCATTTTTGGCTATGATGCTAGAAATTTGCCACAGTATGGCAAACTATTTTCTGCCTGTTCCAGACTAGTTTTGAGGCAAAGCAGCATATGGAAGCTTACTTGGTTGCAGCAGCTCCTGCCTGCTCAGTGAATCCCTGCCAGCTGACTGGCATTGCATGTCTATCACCAGCTCTGAAATTCAAGTAACACCAAATGCATATTGTACACTTCGCCTACTCCAGAGCTGGCGCTTCCAACTTTCAGAAGAACAAATAGTAGGCTGTCTTTTCCATGCAAAGTAAACAGCCATTTTTTTCTTACATAGCCTTCAAATATGATGATTGTATCTCACTGCTGCATTTCATTAAGACACCATCTTCGATGCATTACTAACACAGCAATTCAATGAAATCTTAAGATGAAATTACCTCCTTTCCCTAGCAGAAGCCAGGCATAGCACAGAAGTAGGAACTGGAAGTGCTCAGAGTATTTGTGGTGGCTCCTTCTGGAGATGTGAGGTACTAGTTACATATATCAAAATAAAAGACTCTGTTCAACCTCAGTTATCATGATGCAGCCCCTGAAGACACTGTTTAAAGCAAGGGCAAATACCAAAGGAGTGACAAAATAAGCATCTCTGAAAAGAAAGATGTAGTTTCAATCTTTTATAGTTTAATCTGTATCTTTTATCTTTTACCTTAAGTGAAATAATTTGAGCTCTGTAACCTGTATGCTTTTTTATTATTATTAATTCATGTGGTCATTCTGAATTTCCCTGCATTGCTTTTCAGAAATACCTTACTGATTAGCAACAGGAGTCCTTCATACTTGTCACCAGTTATTATTGCTTATCCTATAGGAGTGCCTAGAGAGGCAGCATGAGATCAAGACTGCAAAAGATGCTTTATACAAAAGCAGTAAAATTCCCATGGCAAATATTTGCAATCAGGGATAGACATGGCTGGCACAAAAGAAATAACCTTGGTGCTCAATTCAATTGTACTCATATTCCAACTGAAATATACACTCATTGGTTTCCTCCTTTACTGTATTAATTTCTGTGTAATAAGGAAATGAAAATATAGTATTGCCTTCCTTCAATGTTCCTTGAGTATTGCCTTTTCACTCCAGGTATTTACTTATCTCTGGCTCAGGAAGAAATACCTCTTCAGACCAGGTGTAGAGATAATGATTCAATGTAAGCGCAACCATTAGAAAGAGATACGTCATTATGTGCATAAAGGCCACTTGAACTGGGACCTTATGAGTTAATGGTCTGAGTGGCAGGAGTGCTGAATACAGGGATACAGCATACAGTCTGTTGTGTAAGGGAAAGGTTTATAGAAAGCAGGGACTTGCCAGAAACTGCAGTTCCTGATAGCACACTGCAGAGGGATGAGCGTCCTTGTATCTAAAGACTTCTGACAGTGTGGACATTTTCCTGGCTTTGGAGAGAAGAAAAGCCATATAATTAATAGAGAAAAATATAGCAATGCCTAATCAGCCAGCAGTACTGCAATGCTTCAGATTTTGTGGCTGACATGGCAAGTTGGCAAGTTCCTGCCCCTGCATGCTCAGGCCCAAGTGCCTCTGGTAGTATGCCGACCTGGCAGGAGCTGCTGTTCAGACCTGTTACTAAACTGTCAATGTCTTTATTTCTTACAAAAATTGAAGAAAAAAGGAAAATGCAGTAAAATATAATAGGCAAAGAAAAAAATCTTTCAGGGGAAGGGATGGGAGGCAGCGCTGCAGCAGTTGGCAGACACACACCAGCGCCCAACTGCTCCTCACATCTCTCCCATCTGCACCAGACACTGCCACAATCCCAGCTTGAGAGAATAAATAAGCACTTGTCTCTGGCTCCTCTGAAGATGACCAAAACATTCTGTACAGCTCAAATGGTATATGCATTATGAAGCTATTTATTGTAGGATCTGAGCTCTAAAGCAGTTGAAAAATCCATGAGAAATCTCAGCGCAGGATTTTGTTTTCTTTTTGGCCTGCAGGCATTTCTAATAGTGGAACATCACTTTCCTGCCAAGACAAATTCTACCTCTTGCTTTTATTTTTCCATGCCACTTCCTATGCCAATCAGCCTTTCAATTCCCCTGAAAATCCCGCTAGAAATGCACCTCTTCGGCTTCTCTTTTCATCAGCATTTTCTTCCCTAGCACTATATCCCACCATAGTAACCTTCACCTTAAATGTTAACCTTGGTCTCTTGTTGAGAAAGACAGTACACATGGTTAAATAGTTGGTGCTGTTAAATAATGAGATAAAATTTCCCCAAAGTATCTGTGTTTCTGTGCTTTGATGTCACGTGGCTCATCGTGTGTATAACAGGTTATTCCTTTGCGTAACATACTGTACTATATTGTACTTACCTTTTCCTCAGTTTATAAGGAATGAGTGTAATGGAGGTTCAAATACATGTTTGAATAGGGTAATTCACAAAAGGACAGAGGCTGTATCCATAAAGGATCTGGTTGCGGCCCCTTTAATTCTGTGACCACAAGTGCTTCTTGCAATCAGCTAGGAGGCTTCTGTGAAAGGCAGCTCACAGATATTTTTCCACCAGGACTGAGTACACCACCAGTATCATGTTTCAATAGAACAGCTGGTGCTTAAAAGGCTGATAATTACAATTTTATTCAAAAAAGAAGAACTGGTGGAGCTAAGATGATCATTGATTCAGATGGGTGACCTTGAAAGGCAGATTGCAGTGAACTTGTTGAACTTTGGAAAAAGTAAGTAAAACAAATAAAAATAGATCTCTCTGCAACATTTCTGGTACTTTCTGGTAGCAAGCTACAATCTTCAATTTCCCCCCAAATACCGTCATTATGAAAACTGACTGAAAAAGAAAAGCTCTGAAAAGCCTCATTATTTTACTCTTCCTTTCAAGGGCAGGGATGACGTTCTAAAAACTGCACTTCCCTGTAATTAAAAGCCCTGCAAAATTTTAGGTTTTAAACCGAAGCTCATGATAATGGTGTACTTTATGGAAATAAGAACATGAAAAGAGCTGTAATGGCTTGGGAGATGTACGACCAGTCCATCTAGGCCCACTAACCCATCTCTGTCAGTGGCCATAAACTCCTGCCCAAGGAAGAATATGAGATTATAGCAAATAATCTCATAGTATTTCCTCTTAATATTTTCCAGCCTCCAAGTGTCTGGGATTCAGACCCAAAACATCAGTGCATTCCCCATTGGTGATCCTGTCCAGCTTCTGAAACCTATGTTGACCTGCAGTGTCTGCAGCATCCTGCAGTGGAGTTGTACAGCTTAGTTACATGGTGTGTGAAACAATCACACAGTCACTGATCACTAGATAATTCAGGATGGAAGGGGAATCAGGAGTTCTGTAGTCCAACCTCCTTCTCAGGTCAGGATCAGCTACAGCCCAGGTTGCTCAGGGCTTTATCCATTTGGGTATTTAAAACCTTCACGTGCAGAGACTGCGCAACCTCCTTGTTCCAAAATTACATTAGTTTCATCAGGGAAATATTTCCCTTTATTGTCAGTCAGATCTGCCACCAAGTTCTGTACCTTTTCATGGCCATTGTTCCATGTTCTCTTGCCATGCAATGCCAAGAAAAGCCTGGCTCCAGCTTCTCAGTAACCTAACCAGTAGGCACTGGTACTGGTTGGTAGGTACTAGTCACTAGTACTGGTTGGTAGGTACTAGTCACTAGTACTGGTTGCTAGGTACTGCTGTTAGGTTCCCCTAGAACCATCTCTTTCCCAGGCTGAAGATGCCCTGGTCCCTCAGTATCTCCTTTAAGGGTAAATGCCCCAGTTCTGATCATCATGGTGGCATAGTTGCCTAAAAGCACATACATTATAGCTCTTAGATATAACTCCTGTGTTAGAAATTCCCAGTGCTTCATTCGTAAAGACTGCTTTTCCCAATTAACTTAATTTTATCTGTTAATGTCTGAATTTTGTAAAAACAGTCACAGAAGAAATAAATCAAACAACATTTCCAATGTTGTGTATTGGATTCATGCTGTTTGTATTTCTGGAGATAAAGCAGATAAACCTTTTTGTAAGGTTTTTTGATATTCTGCAGTAATCATAGGCCCCAGAGTTCTGAGTGCATTTACAGAGATGACACACTGCTTTTTATCACAGTGACCAGCTTCGTGATGCTGCTGAATTAATCTGGTGTTGCCTATGTATTGTACCTACTCATCTCTTACTTTCTGCTTGGATTACAGATACACATGCTGCTAATACAGCCAGCATGAAGCTTCTCCAGGTTCTGGCATTTAAGTATTTGCAGACTATCAAGATGTCATTTGTCATACATTCACTTAACTTGCAGCATCCTGAAGGGCTGCCAAATTACAAACATTATAAAAAAGAAATCCAGAGGAAACATTCTTTCAATTAAGGCAATTTTTCCTGTTTGTGCTCCAAATAAGTTAAAAGGGGAAAATGAAAGTTGAAACTAAAAAAAGAAACGAAACCAGAAGAATCGCTCATGTATCACAAAGTCTAACTGCTGTGAAACAGCCAAAGGGCTACTGCTCATCCCATCACACTGTGTGGTTATAACTTCTTAAAACCATGTCATATGTCAGATAACAACATTTCAGAAATAAACATTTCTCTTGCATTTATTTTTTAGAAGGAAGGAATAAATCTTACAAGGGGCATGCTCTGAGCACAAACTCAGGCATCTTTGTGGATTTTGATGGAGATGCGACTGCTGCAGCTGAAGGTCTTGCCCTAAATGATCTGATTTGGAAGACGGTATTAGTGGTGTCATGGCATTTTAGTTTCAGCCTTTGGTGCGCAAACTGATGCTATTACACAGGTCTGAAGACATAGTTTTCTGCAGTCTTCCTGCTGTTACACCATTTCCAGATGTCCCACTATCCAGCAATGCCCAGTGGCTTGACTAGCAGCATGTGATGATGCTCTACATGATGAGTAATTACTAGCTGTGCTGCAATCCTACCTCCTGTCCCCCATTTAGATGTATATGCACTACCCAAGCAAATTGTGGCAAATTGGTGCAATTAGCCTGTGCATCAAGAAAACACTGTTCTAACAGGGAATATCAATGAATGAACCTCGTGAGGTTTTATTGATACCTGAGTTATACCCATCCGTATTATACAAATGCAAACACACATATACACATATACATACATACATGCATTTTAACAGGTTGTATAACTTTCCTTCGAAGCTGTTGGTGCTGGAAGGCTAGATAATCATTCCATGCTGGCCATCAAGACACTACATGGTTATCATGCTAATCAAAGCCTGCTTTGAAATGCTGTTTAGTTTCATTACCATTACAAAGGAGCAGCTAAAGGACATGTAAGGCAGGCTGGGGGGGAGTGAATGCTCTGAGACACTATAATCTATTTGAACAGCCATGTTTATTGGAAACAGGAAGGGAAATTGTTTACTGTAAGCTGGTATCAATCACTGAATGGTTTCTGTTCCTTGTTATTAATGTGCAGGCAGCCGAGCAGGGAAGAATGAGCTCTGTGGAAAGAAAGACACCTCTCCACTAAAAGGGGAAAGGATTGGTAGCCCCCATGCATACCAGATGGACTTCTGCAATTTATCATAAAGACTATTTTTTCCCAGACTAGGACAAAGAAGTCATAACATCTCAATGCCTGAGCGATCCTTTGTTATTTTGAAAAGTTCTGTGTCTTTTTGTATAGGCAGCTGGAATTGTTTTTTTGGGGACAGGGACCTCCTCCAGAAAGGACCCTCCATCCAGTAGAGCAAGAGGCTCTATTATAATACAAATAAGTATGACTGCCTGGCTAACTATGCTTTCTAGCCTCTGTGTAGGTGTAAATGCTTTAACTATCTTATTGCACAGCTGTCTCATTTTTTATTAAAAACCCCACACCTTCTCTTAAACCAAACTTCTGAATGGTTTGTTGGATGTATCTGGTTTGACTTAGGGTTAGCAAATGAAAAGTGAACATTGATTTCAGAGGAATTAAATCAAGTGTCGACAGTTATCATTCTGCAATAGATCATAGGTGTGGAGGCTACAACGTCTTCTGAAACTGTAAAACTGCTGGCAAGAATGAAGTAGGCACTGATCTATGGGACTCTCATGCAACAAGTATAGCCATACAAGCTTTCCCAGGCTCCCTGATTTTGGTGTGACTGCCTGAAAGCCCATTAGGGAGCCAGAGTTGTGTATATTCATGACAGATGCTGGAGGATGTTTTTCATCACACTTGGACTTAAACAGTAAAGCAAACAGGAGATTCCTGTTACATCAGATTGAAAAACTACTTACACATGCAAATAAATATAAAAAGTACCTCAGCCTCAAAACTGATCTCCTGTTTCTTATTAAAATCATCAGTGTACTTGTTCATAATGAATCAAAATTCATGCTCAGGGATGGATGTTTAAAATATAAAGTGGGCATGTTTTCTTCTGCTGAGTTCTGAAGTATTCCAAACCATACCTGCCAGGCCATAGTTACATCAGGTCTCATAACCAAAATGAGTTTTGATTAGGTCAATACTTGGTTAGAAAGACATAGCAGGTGCATCAGACAGGAAATGTTCATCAGTAGGTAGCAGACTCCTTGTTGTATGAGCCTTAAATCAGTATTTGAAAGGGCACTATGCCACTTCAAGTCTTCAGGTTGACATAGACAGCTAAGATCTATGTGGCGGTATTGGGTTTCCAAGGCAAGGTTTTGGTAGCAGGGGGACTACAGGGGTGGCTTCTGTGAGAAGCTGCCAGAAGCTTCCCTCACGTCCAACAGTGCCAATGCCAGCTGGCTACAAGATGGGTCCAGCACTGGCCAAGGCTGAGCCCATCAGTTATGGTGGTAGTGCTTTTGGGGGAACAGAGTTAAGAAGGGGAAAAACTACAAGAGCAACTGCAGGTGGAGAGAGGAGTGAGACTGTGAAAGCAACGGCTCTGCAGACACCCAGGTCAGTGCAGGAGGGCAGGAGATGCTCCAGCACTGGAGCAGATTCCTCTGCAGCCCGTGGTACAGACCGTGGTGAGGCAGCTGTGCCCCTATAGCCCATGGAGGTCCATGGTGGAGCAGATCTCCACCTGTAGCTCAGGGAGGACTCCACGCCAGAGCAGGGGTTTGTCCAAAGGAGGCTGTGACCCCATGGGAAGCCTGCGCTGGAGCAGGCTCCTGGCAGGACCTGTGGCCCCATGGGCAGAGGAGCCCATACTGGAGCAGTCTGTTCCTGAAGGGCTGAACCCATGGAAAGGACTCACGCCGGAGAGGTGTGTGAAGAACTGCAGCCTGTGGGAAGGACCCCACACTGGAACAGGGGAAGGGTGTGAAGAGGAAGAAGCAGCACAGGCAAAATGTGATGAACTGACTGCAACCCCCATTGCCTGCCCCCCTGAGCTGCTGTGGGGTGGAGGTAGAGAATTCGGGAGAGAAGTTGGAGGAAGAAGGGAGACGTGGGGGAAGGTGCTTTAAGGGCTGATCTCAGACATCGCGGGATTTCTCTAATAAATATAATTTATGCTTACTCATGACACTTGGGTTATTTTCTGGTGAGGACAGGAGGTGGCACATGGACAGCTCACTCAACACACAGTGATGAGCAGTGAAGTAAGTTTTGATTTTAAGCAAAACCTGATATATACTACATGCCATTTAGGTAACTGTCTACTGTCTTGTTATGCTTTAATGTTTAATACAAAGATAGGCTGGAGAAACAGAGACTACCTCAGCTGGAAACTCTATTGGAACAATGCCATTGACATGAAGTTTCATTTGGTGCAGTTTTGCATCAATTTACAGGGTCCCAACACTGAAAAGTCCAATGGGCTGGAAACAAGTTGCCATCACTTTCAGTCATCTCTGAATGGTAAACAGTTCAGATTATAAATTCTTTGCCACAAAATTGTCTGCTGCTAATTGCTCCTTTGCATGTAATTATCAGTGAGGATTTAATAAGTATGGAAATACTGTTACATGCCAAAAAGTAAAAATAAAATGAGAAAAAGCAGACTTAAAGAATGTCTGGCAGACAAACTCTTCAATTAAACCCGGAACACCATTCTGGCTGACATCTCTCTTGGAGAACATCTCCGACAGAGAGATGAGGTTTTATAATACTTCAAGCAGAACGAGTAATAATTTGCTTCTACAGCTAGAAAGGTTCTGGCCTTTGCCTCTCAGTTACCAATTTGAAAAGAACATCCATATAGGTGAGAATAAGGCTGAATACGTCAAGGGAAACAGATAATCCAATAATGTCTTAAGAACAGTAACTTCTAAACCAGCACTAATTCAAATGAGAAGTAGGTGAAATCTAGAAGGGGTTTTGAACTGTCACTAGGCATGTACGAGTAGCTCCAGCTCTTGCTTTCTTTACATGATCTGTCTCTTAAAGAGCCATGTGGTTTATGCTGCAGGCAGGAGGTGGGGCTAAGAAACTGAATTATCCTCTCAAGGATTTTCCTCTTGTTTCTGATTAGGAAAAAAAGATGAAGATGGAGATGCGACTTTCTGCCTACTGTCAAATGGCAATGGAAGTTGAAATTTACTTGAAACTTTCCACCTGTGGTCACAATCATTAGATAATATTGTTCAGAATATAAGCAGACTCAAAAGATAATAATGTATATAGTATAGTAAGGTTCCTAAACTTAGATCCCATATAGTTAATAGCTAAACTACTGTTTGCCACTCTGAGAGAAAAATCACATATTGCCATAAGCTATCAAAGAAAATGAAGTGGAAGGAATATTTGGTATTTTCACTACGTTTCTCTAAATGGAAACCATCTAGATTTAGGGTTGTTTAGCAGGTTAATGACCTGTTGCACAAGACTAAAGAATAAATTATTTGCTGAGAAAGAATGAGTAGAATGCAAATCTGAAATATATTTTCTTGAGTGGAAAAAAATAGATCTCTTGCTTTAATTTCCTTAATTGCTGGGTGTTAGCTGTCATTTAGTGGTTCTATGTAGACCTGAAAATGCCTTTCTAATTCTCATGAAAAACACTGAAACAAAATTGACCAAGTTTGGCTAAGCATAAGGCTGGTACTAAAAGCTGTGGGTGGGAAGTGTTACAAGCTTTCTTTCGCTATTCCTGGTGCAATTCCTCAATGTGAATCTGTTGTCCAAAGGGAAACAACCTACAGAACTAGTGAGAATTTTGCTCTTCCTGCCTGCTTCAGTCTATATTATTTCTTTCTCTGAGGATTAAGAAGGGGACAATTATGGTGAGACATATTGTGTGTGATATAATATGTATTTACCAGGAACTCTGAGACCAATTCAGGGAGAACAGATACGGCAAGAGAATTCAATCACTGTTGTATGCACTTATTTTAGATTTAAATTGCTAGCCTAGATGCAAGAGGCCACGCCTAATCATGAGCACACTGAGCCTTCTAGATCTTCATACTTGGTTCTATTATTAGTAACGAAAAGAGACATCACACTTAAGTATGTTTGCATTTGGCCAAATGAACTCTGAAGGCACTGTGGCCCACTCTCTTTTTGTTAGCAAGATTTTTTTGACATAGTTCTTCAGGCATAGGTTTGCTTACTATCATTGGAGAGGATGATCTCAGTCTGGAAGCTGTTTTTGGAACTCATGTATGAAATTAAAGTGAAACTTCCAGACTTCTCCCTTTTTGAAGGTTCATTACGAATTCCTCTGAAATATCATTACTGAAGCTCTAACATGAAGTTAACACCACCAGGATGGATTTGATATCTGTTTCTCCTGACAGATTTCTGCATTCCATTTGTGGCTGATATTGTTATACGGTAACCCTCTGGAGGGCATAGCTTTTGTTTTCAGATCTTTTTATTTGCTTTCTAAACTAGAAAAGGAAAAGAAAAAACCCTGGCTGATTGGATCGCCTTAGCAGTGTATTTCTTCAGGACTTCTGTATCAGAGCAAATTAGATCATTCTGCACTGATATGATATATAATTCCTGTATCTCTGGAGCCATCAGCTCCTTGGTTTTGGTTTGAAGGGATAAGAGTTAAGCTGCAGCATTTGAGTGAAATTGTTTTTATTATTGTAATCACAGTATTTTTTATGGGCAAGAGAAAATCTACCACAATTGACACACAGTGTGACTCAGCCTTACATATTAGGAACCTAAATTCTGTCAGCATCAATTGGACATGAAGAACATCCATTGCTTTGAGACTTTGTTTTCATATAGCCCTACTAGCAAAAGGAAACTATTTCCTGTTTGCAATTCAGTGCACACTGGTTTTATTATTTCCTTTAGCTCTTCCCCATGTTTAAATCACTGCTTGTTAAGTAATCTTCCAGCATCACTTCTAAGTATGTCTTGGTGCATCAGCTGAGCACAGCTAAGTTAAATACTAGATCTGCTGCTTGAAAATATTCATTGATGGCAAGAAATGAAACAGTAATGACAGCTGAAACAATAGCTGTCTTTAAAAATCTGATTTCAGCTGTTGTCGAACTTGTTGATCTTTAGTGAAAAGTGAAATATGAACTTTAATGGAATATCAGTCTCACTGCATCTTCCACCATCACATTATAGGTTATGATTGCTTCATTTTTCTCCTTCTACTGTAAAAGATGACTCTTTGGAACAAGAAGGGCTGATTGCTCCATTAGTTCTTGATATCATTCAGCTCTTCGGACAACACTTATTTCTTTTGCACTTTATTTGCATTCTCTAATCACTGGAAATACCCTGAAAAATCTTACACCAATTGATGATCCAACTAGAGAATATTCTTTTGCTGAAGCCTATTCATAGAGGTGCAGCCTTATTCCATAGGCATTTATATTGAGCATAAATTATGATGACTCTTGAGATATGTGCATTATGGCAAATATACCTTAAACCCCTTGTGTTACATTGTCATGAAAACCAAAACAAATACATGAGTAGTGAGTTTGGTGGATTTCAGCTGGAAGCAACTCTGAATGTATACCATGACTGCAAGGTCTAATATAAAATTGAAGTACTAGCTTCTGTTTTGAATCATCACCTGTTTCTGTTTTCACAGAAGTTTTGCTCTGTGACTGGAACAAGGATGAAAAGCTGGGACTTACTTGACTTGATATGCCACCAACTGTATGTGCCAAAAGAGTGACAGCTTGAGTAAATGATTTTGTCAAAACTAAGGAGGCAACACCGAGGGACTGAGCAATTCATAGCAGTTTGTTAGAAGCAGTGGTGTATATTCAGCCATTACTCATTTTATTTTTTGCCAAGGGTTCTGATTAGTCAGTCTTTTCATATTAAATAACTGTGAAAGCAGATAATTCTGTAGCTTACTAATGTTGAATGTTACTGAGCTTATGTCCATAAAGGAATGATTCTAGAATAAGACTCATGCAAAGTTAATGAACTATAGCTGTCATCAAATAACTTTCTTAGAGGAATATTATTTTACATTAAGCATACCCACATCGTAAGCTTTCTACAAATATTCTAAAAGACCTATGTTGGAGAACACCTCCATATATAAACCTTACTTTTCAGAAGTAGCTACTGGTCTTACTTTCTTATTTCTCTTATTGCTATATTTTGCACACATCAAGAAGGATGCTGAATTCATGTTTGACATAAAGTTTACTTGAATAACAATGCCATTAAAAGGGGTGAGGGTGGCAGGGAGTAAAATACTTACCAGAAATGACAGTGAAAGAATAAAGGATTTAACAATGAGAACCTGTAACTCCTTGGGGTACTTAAGTGGGTTTGAATACAGAATTACATATTTGACTGGAGTACTAATAATTCAGATACATTACTGTAGAGAAATCTAGGAAAAAATAAATGCCTTTTTTTTTTCTTTTTTTCCTGCTATAAAACTAAAAGCCTCAGTATTCTCACTGGCTCCAAAAAAATATTTTATGATGAAAACCCACAGTAAAGTTCAAAATGAAGAGAAAGAATTCCTAATTCGGTAGCCCTAACTGCACAGATAAACAAAATATGTCATTTGATGACATATGTGACCCCAACTGGCAGTTTTTCTTCAACAGATGTCATTTAATCTTTTAGCTGCAGATGCAGAAGTTATCTTGAAGCAGAAGCTACAAACAGAGCAATTTTACAGGAGATGTTCTACTTGGTGGGAAATGTAGGAATAATTGCCACATGCAGCTCTATTTCCTTCTGCCTTCCAACAGTGGATCATACATGACATAATGCTTTATCTTGAAAGACATATATATATATATATATGTATATATATCCCTTACCCACAGATTTGAACATGGTTCAGCATAACATTTGCTCCTTTGGTCAGTGTTTTGCAATTCATGTGAAAATGGATATTCATTTCAGTTGTTCCTAAGTATTCAAAGGAACACATTTGTTCTGAATTACCTATCTGGACATCCAGGTAGCTGCTAATAAAAGAGAATCAAATGGATATAATGGCACATTTGATCAGTTCCCACAGATCTGGAAATGCATTCATCATCCCAGGCTTTGCTTGGTTTTGCAAATGTGTCAGGGTTTTATCCTGCTAGATGATGAAAATGGCATTTATATTATACCGTGCTAACTTGAGCTAAGAACTTTGACAAACTGGGCCCTCATTAAGGAGACTGAAAAAGGATTTTTTTCCCTGCTCTCTGAAGCATGTAAAATAAATACGCTAATTAAAGATCTGAGCCTCAGACTTTATACAGCAAACAGTGATACAGATTTTCTTCCTGTTTGATACTCCTGCAATACATAACAACATCTTTATCCAGCAAAGCACGTAAGTACACGCTTAACATGAAGCCATAAGAATACTCTGATTGGTTTAAAATTAAGCAATGTGTTTAAGTGCTTTATTGTATTTAAGTCAGCCTTGAATCTACCAAGATGGCTCACACAACTCAACCACGTTCCACAATTCACTGTTCCCCTAGAAGTCTGAAATAACATGGACCACTGCCAACCTCCTTTGACTGCCCTGCAGGTACTGCACTACTGCAGTACTAGATGAGTCACCTCAAGGAAATGTAATTTTGGAGCTGGCTTCCTGAAACAAAAACTCTGCATCAGTTTGTGGACAAAGAGTTCTGAACAGAAAAAAAATTACTCCTGTAGGTGTTTCTGCCCTTCTAGTAATGTTCTGGTCCTGAATGTTGACTAAAATGGAATATTTTCCTTGCAATAAAATATCTATATTTACAAGCTGACCTTGAAGCATGTACAAAATATCCCTTCCGGATGGTATCACAGCTTCTCAGCTAGATGCCTCAGACTATACACTGCCAAGGGATAATGAAAATTCTCTTGCAGCATCAGCTGCTGATGCTGTGTAAATTTACCATAATACAAATCTCACGCTGTTCTTGGCCTTTGCTGGGTTTCCAGTATGACCCCGTTAACACCACACAGAAAAGCAAAGCAGATGAGAGAGCAACAAATAGAAGCAACGCAAGAAAAGGATCTCAGAGCAGTGAGACTGTAGTTTAATCACAAGGGCAAATATGGAAGGGATAACATCCTGTATCTGAAAAGGACAACAAACTGAGCCATGCACCAGGCTGGCAGATTATAGTAGGTGCTTCTCCATCTGTTTCTCTGCTCCTTGGCAGCACAGGTTTCAAATGAGAGTTGAGGGACTGCTCTCACAGTACTTCTGCAGGGGCAGAATGCTTTGATGACGTCCTGAAGGAGGATAAAGCTCCCTTCCATTCACGCCAATCGCAGCTGCTGAGAGTGCCACTATTCACAGCAGGACAAAGTAACTGCAAAATGCCACCAGATCAGCATTTTCACACTGAGAATGCACTGGCGTAAACGACAACATCAGGTGGAAGAAAACAAAGAAACAAGCTTATTCCTATTGCTGGAGAAAGTGCTGCCTCCAGACATGCTGTAGGAATAGACTTTGAGGACATTTCTACAAAATGTTGAGAGACAAAATCAGATTTATCTTGCAACTGTCTCTCTGTATCTCATCCTTCCAAATGACATTGTTTCTACAATATATTTGTTCAAGGCTCTCTGAAGCACTAGCTAGTAATGCAAAAATCTTACAAAAATGACTAATTTTGGTCTTTACAAGATGATAACAGAACAAAGACCTGATACGATATCATTATAGCTGAATACAGAGATAAAATGATGTCCTCAAACTGGCAATACCACAAAAGTGGTAAAAAAATTAAAAATCACATAGGTCACCTTCACTGTGATGGGCAGGAGATGTTTCTTCTAATGTAAGTAATAGGA
This sequence comes from Forpus xanthops, assembly GCA_032466535.1. NCBI lineage: Eukaryota > Metazoa > Chordata > Aves > Psittaciformes > Psittacidae > Forpus > Forpus xanthops. The sequence goes on from JASSUY010006513.1 coordinate 21,131, forward strand.
CTCAACATTTCAATGCGTGAAAAGACTAAGAAGTTTCTGAGAACTGTTTTTGTTTTGGAAATGACATTCCTCTGTATCAGACTGCAGCAATGTTGGTTGACTTTTGTGACAGAAGTTATTAAAAAATGCCAGTTCTCTCAGTGAGAGGTACTGGCATCATTAACCCCCCAAGAGATAATGAAGCAACGGGGGGTACTTCTTCAGATTGTTTTGAAATTTAAACATATTCTTTTTGATATAAGTTTTGCTCACTGGCATGTAATGATTTCAAAAGTATTACAACTAATTGCAGATATTTTTCTTTTAAGAGCCTCTTCTGACTTGAATAATGCACATAAGATATATCAGATGCTTGGCTGGTGTTTGTGCTTCTTTTGATACTTTGTTTTGTATTTGCCATTCATATACATAAATTCACAAATGAGCCACCAATACCTGGCAGTCCTAGTCAATTTTATACATATTCATTATAAAAAGAAGAGAAATTGTACATACCCAGAGGGTTTAAAAATTCTAACCATGATTCTGCTAAGTTCAAACATATGCTGTCTCATGTATCTCCTAAACTTACACTATACCCTGCTATTATAATACTTGAGTATTAATACGAGAATGATATTACTAGCCTACTAATATGTATTTAAACAACTTTCACACCTATGACTCTATGTTGACTAATTTCAGCATGCAAACCTGTAGTTACTGAATTATATCTAAGAGCAAAATCATGTGGAAAGCCATTAGGCCCCAAGACTCAATAGGTTACAGTGAGAATATTTGCAATATACAACAACTTTTCTTCTGTTCAAATGCTTGCTGACACTCACACAGCCCTTCAGTGCGGACCTGAAGAGACTGACTGTTATCTGTTTTTTGGTGGAAGACAGACAGAAAATAGAAAGACCCTGGAGACGCCAGCCCCTTCAGCAGCCCTGCCTCCAGGGTAAAGTGGAAATGGTTGCGCTTGGCCAAGTTAACTAAATTTGGACAAAATTCTAATAAGGACAAGGAGGTATGTAGCTTTCCCACACATTAGGAAATTCATATGTTCTGGGGGTTGAATCTTGACTTCCTTCCTTTTAGAGGTTTCAATTAAAAATACTCAAAGATTTCACAGGGAGAAGTGGCAGTTCTGTAGGTGCAAACAGCAAAAGCAATCTTACAGCAGTTTTCCAGTCTGTTACCATGCTATGCCCTTGTTCTCTTTTAAAAAATATGTAACAAGAGGCAACTACACAGACAGGGGCTAATCAGTCCTTGAACTTAGTACTCCTCTGATAAGATTTTGTGCATCATAACCACTTACTGTGTGTTAAATATACTTCAGTTCACAGGAAAGAATAAATCAAAGAAGTTTTGAGTTGATCAAATGTAGAGCTTTTCAGCCCTGGAACAGCCTCTAATGAAGACTGTTAAGTGTTCCTGCTCAAAAGGACCTAATAATAGAGGTATTACATGTCAGATATAAGAACTACATAAAGATGGCTGAAAAAAAATTCTCCTGCAAAGCATATGGAATTCAGGGGATGTTTTTAGATTCTACTGTTGTGAGAATGTGGATGATGGTGTGTACTGAGTCATTATTATTTATTTATTACTCAACTAGCAAATCTGAAAGAATACACATCTTAAGAGCTGTTCAGCTACAGCATGCGAGTTAGAAGACTAATAGAGCCCTATAGTAAAATGCCCATAGAGTATGAAAAAGACCAAAACATGAGTCAGTTTGTGGTGTCCAACAGAGACACATCTTGACAGGCAGTGGATTACGTTTGTTGCTCAAGTGACGGCAGGCTGGCAACGGGCATCATCTCCTCTGAGAGTCAATGAGTCATTATACCTTGGGCGATCCCGCGGATGAGTCAGTTTTCCTCCAAGAAATCAGACTCTGCAAAGTCACACTCTATTGCATAGATTCATTAATTTCAATTTAGTTTTAGTCCTCTGTGTTCTCCTTCATTCCTAGAATAATTACATTTGTATTTTTTTTTCATTTTTGCTGTTATAGACAGTCTCATAAATGAGGAGGGAAGATAGCACATTCTATAGGCCTGAAATGAAGCACTCTAAAGCAAGAATCCACAAAACAGCAGTAGCATTTTAAAATGTTATGAAATGAAACAGATTAGTCCTTATGTCTGTCTTGACAAACATTGACTCATATTGTAATTAGCCAATGTACCAACACTGAAATTTCTAAATTACCAGTATAGTCAAGGCTTTCCTGAAATGTGAGATCTGGAATAAACAAAATCCACAGAACAAGTACCTCTGGTTCTAATAAGCCTAAATAGTCCAAACACTTAAAATGATTTGTATTTTTATGACTTCTGAAACACAAAGAGCATTGTTCAACATCAGAAGTTCCAACTGAACAACTGCTTTAAGTTTACTGGAGACAAGCATCTCTAGTACAAGCATTGCTGAGATCATTACATGAAGAAAGCTGGGTGTGCTGACATAAAGGGAAACATAATTAGCTCTGAAGCAATTACAAATGTAGAATTGTGCTAAGGAATGAAAATGCAAATGAAAATAATACAATGATAAAAATCTTTGAATCTAAATTTCCAGCTCATGCTTCAAATCAGATTTCATTTGAAAGTCATTTTATTTTTGGGTGATTGTGGCATGTATTCATAAAAGGTTTGACCACAGATGCTGCAAAAAGCTGTGCAATGTTTAGCAACCAGAAGGGAGATTTATTTTAGCATTTTTGTGTTTTTTTTTTTTTTTTAATTAAAATACTGTTAATTTTTTTTCCTCAAGATACTATATTTCCTAAACTTAATCTTATGATGAAGGCACTATTGGAGCTCTGTTTTTTTAGAGAGGCAATTTCAGCCCATTTGATAGTTGCTTCAGTGCATTACTTAACTGGATGCATATATTATTTTCAGCACTCTTTTTCCAGATCTTTCTCTATTTAAAGCTGATGGAATCAGACAGTTTGCTTTGCTTTACAGAAGTGGATTATCTGGGTTAAGGAAGGAAAGCCTAAGCAGTTCACGCTGTAGATATTATTTATTCTTCTTGGTAAGTGTAGAAATCTCCCCTAAATGAGTACCTTCCATTGTCCAGAAATGAAACAGTTCTAGGTGACAATCAGCACAGTAGCACCAACTGCTTTTGTAAAGATGCTTGGGATGCTTACTTAAACTGCATGTGAACAAATTTTCAGCTTTAGGGAGAAAGAAAAACTTCACTAAAACTTGGCTTAGGAAGCGAAAGGCAGCTTATGATTTATTTAGTTGAAATGTGCCCTACTTTGGAAACTCCTACTATTTAGTATGGAATGTAATCTAACTTTAAAAATAACAAAAACAGAAAATAAAAGGGTGGAGAGAAGGAGGAGGGGAAACACCCTTAAGAGAACATTGTTATGATTAAGATTCCAAAGCCAAGTTTCTAGTTCTCCAGTTAATGCGCTTTTGTCTCTTGGAAGGTAGTATTTTATACAATGCAACTCGGGGATAGCCTTAAAACACACATTTACCCACGCAACTGCTCTAGCATAGGTTATGCTGCTTTTTCAATTTGTTTGCTTTAACTTAAAGATTGTTGTACCATTCTTTTCTGTTTCTTTCGTATTTAAATCTATCACTTCTTTGAGACCATCTGTGGTTTGTTAATATAATCAGCAGATACACTTGTAAAGACTTTCTTTCCAGGCATCTTTTTAAAAATTCAAAGTTCAGATGTACAAAGTCAGTCACGCATCTAAGTGATACGCCATGACTGTAAAGTTCTTGGCTCAAATATCTGCTTGCAGCAGTGAGCAGCTTTTGACTCAGAGAAGCAATTTTCCTTTTATTACCCCAAAACCAGCTGTAAAAAATGATAACCAGCTTTAAACTTGTCAACCTAAAGGATTCCCTTTAAGCCTAGTAAAGCTGAGTGGCATAGGTCCTTCCAGGCTGATAGACAAAGATGCAGCACATTCCTGATATCCTCTGCAATCAGTGGAATCACAACTTCCATGTGAAGTGAAAGGGCAAATTGTTGAGGGTTCAAATTCTAGTGCTGTGAATGAATCTCTAAACTAAATCTGCTTTTCTCTCATCTTCAGCATTTGGGGAATATATTTGCAAGTGTAAAGCAAGACAAGTCCTTTCAGGTTCCAGCATTTAATTGAGCTTTCAGCTATCTTTGTGAATGAACTAAGAGCATCTAATAAGCATGTCTACAGGGAACAGATCAGGAGTACCACTCCATCTGTGAAGTTGTTTGCTATCAGCTGGAAAAAATCTCTTCGCAATTAGCTTTTCTCTGTGCCTAACTTCCTCTGGAACATTGCATCTACTATAGCTGAATCCCAATTGTAATAAATGTACTTGAAGAAAAAAATACTTGTAGCTTCCTCCATGATGGCCTATGTTTCTGGCAGTAATAAGAAATCAGGTTTAAGCAGTGACAGGGTAAGCTAGCTGAGGTATAGAAACCAGCATGGGAAGGATGACGCTAAATGATTTAAGATAATTTAAAAGTGTTCAAGGTTGTGCAGCAGAATTGTTCTGAAATCATCTGATTCTTTTTTCTCTCCTATACTCTCTTATAATAAATAAATGTATGTAGGACTCCCAAAGTCAGAAATAGCTTAGTTTAATGTTTAATTGGAAACAGTAAGGATTAAAAAAGTTTAATCCTTACTTGAGTGGATCTGCTTACAGGGACAGGAAGACCTTACCCACCACAGAGAATTTTCTATTGTCTGATTGGTCTTAAAATGCTTACCTGATAGAATGAGGCATGGTAACCATGTGGGCAGAACGCTTTTGGAACAGATAATCTTTACCACCCCATAACCACCCCATCCCAGTTTAGTCAAAAGTCATGCATGTAACGTGATAATGTGACACTGACATCTCAGAAACAAATTGTTCCTGGGAAATATAACATATGCAAAAGTCATGGTCCCTGAAATGATTTAGAATAGCACTAATGTTCACATGTCAAAATGTGAATCAATGTGTCAAATGTTTGTACTTCAACTTTTTATGTCTCAGTACTTCAAAGAGCAGCTACACAGTTTTTGTGTGTGTAGTATAATACCACCACAATTCAGATGCCATAAACCATTTTCAGCTATCACAACCATGTCAAGGATGAAGCTATCTTCACATGTATTGCTCCAGTTGGCTTCGCTGAACATCCAACACAGGCATTCAAGCAAAATGAAGTAAAGAAGTTCATTCTCTAAAAGGAACTTTAAAGTTAAGTATTCCCAAACCAAAGGAGTGTATGGCCTATTTGAAAATCAGTCAGCTCTCCTGAGTGCTTCCCTCACTGTAGTTCCTCTCCCCATACTGAAGTTCCCCCGTATCTCCTCAGGATACCCACCCCCTCCTGACTACTTGTATTATCCTTACTCTCCCTCCATCACAGTGCTACCAATCCAACATCATGCTGCCTACCTCCTTCTTACCCTATCCACTATTTCACTGCACACTGCTAACCTATGACCAAACTGCTCCGGGGAATGAGACCAGAACATACTAAGCTATTTCTCCAACACAGACAATTAGCAATATGACTGTCTTCCAAAACACGAGCTTGAACACTGTGTGTGGGTGACAGGCCCATGGCAGTGACACACCATTTCTCTTCACTGAGTAGAGCATTCCTTCCACCAGCTGCTGTGCAAGGCTGCCTTTTCTCTTTTCAATACACATTTAGTGATCTAAAAGCTTTAATTTTTGCAGTACACACGTGTAACTGAGAGCTATTAAGGCTATTTAACATTCCTGTATTTTAACATGAACCTTAGGGATGATCTAGTATGGAAATATTACCCCAGTTCTCTCACTGCTCTGTACCATGCACTGATGCACAGATCACATTAGGCTCAGAAAAGTAACAGGGTTGACATGAATGAGGTATTAAAAAAAAAATAATAATTATCTGAATTACATCCTTTGGCTTTCAAGGCTCTGAAAGTGCTCACATCAGATTTTCACACTGTCTTCTGCAAAATACGACCGAACAGGAGCTTGCCTTTCTCTTTCTAAGCAAGAAAATTGATTTTCACATCACCACTACGTGCTGCCATCAAACATTTCTCACCTATGGCAGCAGCACATGTATGAGAGGGCCTGGAAGAGAAGCCACAGCATCTGTTAACACAGTAGTATGCCATTGGTTTGTATTGGCTGTAGTGCAAACATGACATCCGGTACCTTCCCACCCAGGGCGCTGGTGAAAACGTGGCCACCACCTAGGTCGCAGGATAAGCGTACTAACAGCCACGCTTCAGCTGGCTCCCGCTCAAGGCGACACTTGAAGCACCCCACCACCCGCCACCCCAACCGCGAACAGCCTCAGCCAGTCACCACACCGAGGCTCCACATCCCGGCGCGCAACGCGCCGCGGAGGCGCCGCCGTCCCCCTGAACTACATATCCCAGCGTGCACCGCCAATAGCTGCTGGCGCGACACGAGCACGATGCACGCCGGGAAACGCAGTCCCCGCCCGCCTGCCCATCGCCGCCCGCCGCCCTCTCCCGCCACCCTTCAACGGCGGCCTAAACTTCCCGCGCACGCTCTGCGCCACGTACGCCCTGGCGTCACACGCCGAGGGCACCGCCCTCCCACTGGCGGAGCCAATCAGGGGCGCCGACAGCGCAAGGGGGCCCCTTCTGCGACCTTTGACCCGGCGCCGAGCGCCAGTGGCTCCACGCCCGCCCGCCCCTCCCGCCGTGTCAGCCGCAGCCGCAGGACGCGGCGGAGCGCCAGCCTTTTCCCGCCGCCCTCGCCCCCTCCACCGGCTCCG
>JASSUY010006513.1:28222-53390 GCA_032466535.1 Forpus xanthops
CGGTGCACCCGCAGGCCCCGCGCCTCCCTGCCCTCACGGTCGTCTCCGCGCCGGCCCCGGGCCTGGCGCCGCGGCTGTCAGGGCCCAGTACCACCAGCCTGGGCCATGCTTGCCTGAGTACCTCCCTGCGTAGAGAGGGGCCCCCTCCCTGGGCCGCCTCTGCAGGGCAGGGCGCGAATCTGCAGCTACCCCGGGAAGTAAGTTCCTGGGAGGCAGGGCCTCTTCTCCCTGCTAGTGAAGGACGCGACACAGCAGTGCCCGAAAAGCCACGGCCTCCACGCTTCGTGGGCAGATATCCTAGGCAGCCGTGAGGAGCGAAGTGATCGTCAGGTTTGCAGAACTGTGTGGGGATAGGCGAGGGAGGAAGTTAGCCTTTGATTTTTTTGGCCTCGCAGATGCTCAGAAGCCGAGTGGACAAAGAACCTTGAGCAGCCTGCTGTGACTGACCCCGCTTTGAGCAGCGGAGATTGGGTGAGGTGACCTCCCAGGGTCCCTTCCCAACCTCAAAAAATACGGACCCTGTGACTCTGCAAATGGGAGCAGGGAGGGCCACCCAGCACAGCAGGCTTGAGCATCATCTTGAACTCACGTGCTTCCTGGATGCTGCTTGTAGACAGAGTTTTCCTGCTACTCCCGTAATTTGGTGTTGCCTCTCAAAGTCTTCGCATCCAGAGAGAAAAGCCCTATTGAGTCTTAAGGGGACAGAACTGGTATATGTAATTTTGAGGTTCCATCATAGGAGCACTACTTCTTATTGATCATTTGTTTGCTTTGTAAGAAGTTAGTAGCAGGTAAAATGCAAGGATAAAAAACTATTAAGTATCAGAAAATGAAATGGTGTCAGTAAGTTATTAAAACCCAGCAGAGATAATATACAATAGTTGTAGCAAAATGTTAAAAATAATTACATTTCTTTGTATTGTGTGCAATTGGAAATTCACATTTGAAGCCTTTGTTTGTCAAAGAGGGTGCATGAATTCAGACAGGGAAAAGGCATGAAATACACTGGGGTTTTGTTGCTTTGCTGCAGCATTTAAGTGCTTAGTTTACAGTTAAAACACGTGGACATCCAAACAATTCTCTTGTTAATGTATTAAGATCTAAAGGAAAATAGAGGTGAAGATTAAATAACTGTAGAGTTGGACTTTAAATAATCTTGTTTGCTTTTGACAAACTGTTGTAGCACTGGACATGTGTAATAAATTTATGGGGTTTCTGTCATATTTAGTAGCTTGATATTACTTGGGAAGTTTAATCTAGAAAGTTTCCAAGTAGAGAAACAATTTGGTTAACCTAAAAAGAGGCAGTCCAGAATTTCCTGATTTACTTAAATTGTACTAAAAATACATTCAAATATTTTCCCTCTGAATATTACTGGAGATTTCTTTACTTTCATCATGTTAATTTGTTTCTGTGATTAAGCTTTTCGTTTTGTGCTTATGGGGAGCATGACTTAAAAAAAAATTAATGGATACCAGCTAAATACTGACTTGGAGTATAAAACTTTCTGCATAAAAATGGTAGGTTACACCTGTCAAATGTGGTTGTAGCAAGCACTTTTTTCCCCAGGTACAATGTAGGTAAAACTTGCATTGTAATTGTGTAGGATATACTTTAGAAATTACCTGTTCTAGGAAATTTGAACAACCTTGGGATTCTCAAGTATTAAAAGAAACCTAAACAAACAAAAACAACCAACAAGAGAGAAAACCAAAAGAAACCAAAACAAAAATTCCTGTTGTAGATTAAAATCTGACTTTACAAGCCATAGAAATGGGTGACAATAGACCTTTACAATCTGGCTGTTATGCCATAACACATTTTATGAAACTTTGTGTATCATGTATTTGCATAATGGATAAAATACTATTTAGTGCATTTTTTTCTAAGGTATATTTGTAGAGGGACATTGTAGTTCTTGATACCAAGGAGCTGAGTATAACCTACAGTTCAAGTAAGTACTTTATCATAGAATGTAATCCACTGCTCTTTGGCTAAAGTGACTTGTCTGATGCAAATGTTTGTAGCATCCAGAAACTTGGCCTCTAAAATTGGCAGTAATGCAAGGTGGCTCTTTACTGTGTGGCTGTGGGAGGAGGAGAATGACTACTGTGAGTACAAGGTATGAGGAGCTGCTTATGTGCTGTTACTTTGCACCAAGTAAAGTTTGGTGTGCCTGAGGAGGAAGCAGCCATGACTAAAGGCCACATCTAAACTACTCAAAACCATGTTTCTAAATACCAGCTAGTTTAAAGTTGCCAAGCCTCCCCACAGCGTTGGGAAGGAGTTGGATTTATTTTAATGGAGAAGTCTGCCAGGAGGACTCCTCAGTTGTAGTTGAGTGCAGAAGTTGTGAGCGCACTTGGGATGTACAAGCTTTGCTCAGTTTAGGAACTTGTCAGAATGAGGTGATGAGTGCATGTGAACTTGTAAGGCTAGGAAATGGGAGCTATTGACCAAGGAAGTGAGGGGAAGGTATTAAGGAGGTTTAAGGAAAGGATGTAAACATAACAGTAACAAGGAGACAGTTTTTGAATTTTCTGCTATTGCATGATTTCATGTACATCCTTATTCCCATCCTATCTGTTCGTTACCTTTACTTACCAAGAAGCTTTTTTTCCCTGTTGTGCTTAAAAGCTGATGCCATTTGCGTTCATCATCTGCTTATACACACGTCTGGTTCCTGTCAGATTACAGGGTTGCTTCAGTGGGTGTGTTGGAGGGAATGGAGAATGCGTGAGGTCTTATCTTAGGAACACCTTGAGACTATTAGGCTGGAATTACTGTATTAAAAGACAGGACAAGTTGAGGTCCATTATGTGAGGACAGACATCTGGTATTTGTGATGTATATTAAGATTATACAGAGGCTTAGCTTTCATTTTCAGTAAAAAAAGAAGTATCTAGCATGTCAGGCTATAGAGATAACCTTCCAAGTATGACCTGAGCTCAAGTGATGTCTGCCTGAGGCTTACGTGCCTGAAGCCCAAATGTCAGCCTAAACTGTTTAATTACAAACCATTTTTGTCTGGGGCTTTGAATGTGGGTTGGGACTGATACTGAAGCCCATGGGATCCATAATTGAGTAATACATCTGTATTCTTCTGAGAAGAGAGGGCACTTAACAAAAGAACAGATTGGCAAATGGACTTCAGAAGGAAGAGAAACAAAAGATGTAAAAGCAATATTTTTGGAAAGTAATTTCTCAGTATGTTCTTTTTTTGGGGGATGTGACTGTTACTGAATAGAAAATCAATGGATATGAAAGATGATTTTATTTGCTTGATCTGTCAAGAATTAATCCTGGTCTTTAATGTGGCACCCTGGGTTGAGGGTTGGATAAACATGATCTGCTGTTGTCTGGACTATAAACAAGCTAGTCTGTACAGGGCAAGAAAATGAAAAACACATTAATTGTAGCTTTGCTGTTATTTCTCCATTGTTTAGCTTTTGTGAATTTTGTGGGAGAGTGTTTGAAAAACATTCTGTATTTTTCTTCTTGCATAAAATTTGTCTTGAAATAAACTCAGGTAATTATTTTTATAAAAAAGGCTTTTAAAAAGCCCATTATTTTTAAACATCAGCATAGCTCATGAGTAGACTACTTAAAATCCAGAAAAGTGTGAGTTTTAATTTGTAAAGATCATTCAGAATATAATGGAAACAGTGGAATTAAAATGTGTAGCAGTTCTCATTAGGGAGGGATAATGACCCACCTAAAAGTTATTTTCTTTTCCAAATATGATTTTTCTTCATTTTTTTAATTTTCTATAACAAAAATAGATGCCAAAACCAGTGGAAACTGAGAATCTTGAATTCTGAGCGCTGTGGATAACCTGTATCCTTCTAGTAATAATTATCTGACTATCTTTTGTCAGGTTTATGGCTACTAATGACTTAATGACAGAACTACAGAAAGATTCTATCAAGCTGGATGATGACAGTGAAAGAAAGGTGGTGAAGATGATTTTGAAATTATTGGAAGATAAAAATGGTGAGGTGCAAAACTTAGCTGTGAAATGGTAAGTATTCTTGTTCTGTGGTATGAGGAATTGTTTAATGACCAAACAACGTAAAACATTTTTGAAAAACTTCAGGACCACTGCTACACAAAATAATTGTGAAATTGATGTCCACAAAGGAACCATTATACTTGTAGGCTTGCTGTCTTAATTGTAGTTTTTACAGAACTGTTTTTGTTGACATTGCGGATTAACATTTGGAGTTTCAGGTGACATAGCACATGCAGTCCTTGCTGAAAGTGTGTGAATGACATGCTTCTTCTTTGGTGATAATTCTTGAACTCTAAATAGATTTTAAAGTTTATAATTAACTGGTGGTTGCCACATTGATATTTGACTGTGAATAGGTAGGTGTATTTGAGTAGTTTTCAAGCAGAGATTAAAAACATAAAATGGTAAATATATGGTCTTGGTTATCAAATATGGAACTTAACTCTTTACTAATATTCAGAATATGATGTTGATGGTTGTTTTTGCTTTGCAGAAACTGTAAATGCTTTATGGAGTCAGGCTGCAGTTACTTGCATTTGAGAGCCTTCTGTTGCTTCACTACCCTCTCTTCCTTGCTTTAGTTGTACATCAGGTGTGGCTTTTCCAGAGCACCCTTTGAGGAGGTGCTATGTTTATTATGACGTACTTTTGTTCTTGGCCCTTCTGACTTTTTATGCCGTTTTAGGGGGCCTTCTCTTTTAAGAAGCTTCTAGTGTTCACTGAGAATGGTTCTTGTTCCATGAGCTCAGATTTTGTAAAATACTTGCATCTGCTCTACTTACATTGCGTGAGGCATGAAGTAAACTTGCTGTGCAAGAGCTTTGGACAGCCTTGAAGAGTAGTTTCACATTGTGACTAGCTGAGTTAGTTTGTTTCAGCTTGTTATTTACAGCTTGCTCTATCAGACTATCAAAGCAGAAAATTGAAGTCTGTGGGTAGGTCTGCCTATGTACTTAGGAGTTATGTTTGCCTCAGCTTCTGAAATATATGAAGTGATGGTAACCACAGTCTTGCACAGAGACACTAGTTAAGGAATAGTGAGTTTCAAGCCAAAGTTTAATCTTAACAGTACAGTAATGTAATTGTTACTGCTTTTTCACTGCTCTTATCAGGATTGTGGAGTTGTTAAAACGTGTCTTCCTCCCTTTTTGTAAACAAACAATACAAATGACACGTTTCCTTTTAATTCAAACTTCTGCGGTGTCCAAGTTCCTAGTGGTACAGCTTAAGTTCTATGGCTTTGAAACAGATTGCTCAGAAGAGTAGATTATTATGAAACTTGGCTTAGGCTTAGAATTATCTTTATGCGAAATAGCATTTTGTATAAAAGATTCATTGCAGCATATATGCAGTACAAGTTTGGAGTCTTCCTGAGAAATCCAAATTATGTTTAAGAGCAGTGTTAAATTTACTGTAATGGGACAAGAAATGTGATGGAAAAGTTTTCAGGTAGATAGTAAACATTCATCTAGAATGTGTGTTCTTGAACCTGGTAAGTTTTCTTTTGCATCCCAATCACTTCCAGATATGCTTTGAGGACAAAATAAAAGCCGCCTTAAAAGAGCCTGCTCTTACTAAGGCAGCTTATACTCATGGTATTGTTCTGAGACAGTTTTAAGGTAGTCTTAAGCAATGCTGCTTTGCTGTTCTTGACTTCCTTGTCCCTTCTCTTGTCCTGTTGCATATCAGATTTTGTTGTAGACTGGTTTGGGTATTTAACTTTTCCTCTGGCTTAATGCTCTCCTGCTGCAATCAGGTGGACGTTGGTAGAAACAGTAGTGGGCTGAAGGATGGTGGGAGAGGTTGAACACTATTGTTAAGCTGTAGTTTTTCTAAGATGGTTCAAGCTGGTCTAAACTCTTTCATCTAATACAATACTGAGTGTAAACCATATTTGTTGAGAAATTCAGCCAGCATATTTTTCTTCTTGTTTTTTTATAATACTTTGTGCTGTCATTCTTTACTTTTTTATTTCTCTGACAAATTTTTTGGCACTTTCAGCTGAGAAAAGCATAAACTATATTTATATCTCTATTAGTTTAACTGCTCTGGTGAACTTCAGACACTGTCAGCAGGACTTTTCATCAAACTGGTACTTGATGACCCATTTAAGTAGGTATGGATTCCTTCTGTCACAGAAAAAGGATTTAAGACAACCCTGTGTACCTTTGAGTCTGTATTTCAGACAGATTTTTCCTTGGGGAAGGCAGGAAAGATTTGCAATTAGTTAGGACAGATTCCACTGCAGGTAGAGCAATGGAAACACTGTGAATGGCAAAGGTATCGATCACTCCTCCAGCAGGTAAGAACCTCCTGTGGGACGATCGCTCTTTCAGGGTTTGATTTGTGAGGTAACTGAACAGAACAGATTTAAAACAATTCGGAGCAGCCTTAAAGCAGCATTTATTTTTAGGCAAGCATGGCAACAAGTAAGTAGTGTTCTAGTTTTGCCTTATCCTCTGCTTGCTTTCACATTTGGGTAGGAAGGGCTTTATTGGTTAAAATGCTGCTGAACTTGTTTCTTATTATATCTTCAAAGCAGACTACTGATTTTGTTCTGATCCTTTCAGTTATATTACACTCTTTTGGACAGGATAAAACATGTTATCTTTTGGTTAGCAGAAGTCAGGTTGAGAGTTCATGGATATTTGGGTAGCTACATTGCAAGGTGCTTGTGCAGTTGATTTCTGGAAAAAAAAAAAGAAAATTAATGAGCTGCCTTTGTGCTCTTGGAGTAAAACTCAACCTGCTCTAAGTTGGAACCTACAAAAGGGAAGTGAGTATGTTTCAAGCTTCTGTTATTGCAGGCAGTAGATGCAAACTAGGTCAGTAACTGCAGGTTGTTCACCTGTTTTTTCTTAGGAGCATGTAACATTTTAAATGTATTCTTCCTGTCGTCATTTTTTTTTCTGCAGGAATTGTTTTTTTGCTTCATCTGATAGTTCTAGGCTGTTTTATAGTCAGCCAACATAGAAAATGCTGTTGGATGTTCTTACAGAATATTATTCCTAGTTTAAGGCTGTTAGAGTAGTCCATGGTATCCTGTGCACCTTATTGCAGTAGTAGTTACGCTGCCTCTAGCTCTGTCCAAGATTGTGCATTTCGATTAGACAAGCAGTTTGGTTTGTCTAAACATAGGTATTGTGCTGGATGAATGGTTTGTTCATTGCTGCTAATGTTGGGTGTAATGTTCTGTTGGCCCAAATTACGCATTAATTGTTTCATATATTCAGTGTTATAGTTTAATGATGAGCTGCTTTTTGTTTTAAGCAGTTATCTACGGTTTGTAATTCTGGCATTTAAACCTGTACTTAATTTTTTTGTTGTTTCACACTGAACCATTTCCTGAAACCTGTAAAAACCAAAGCAAACACACATATATAAATACACTCAAGAAAAATGAGGGATCAAAGTACTTTCAGTGTTTCCTCCCTTGCGATACTGTAGTTTCTCTGCATTTATCAGCGTGGCTTCTCTGGGCAGTAGTTCAATATAGGGAACCCTACTTGATGCTGTGTGAGTCATTAGTATGAGCAGGATGATGCAAGCAGTGGTTGTTGTGTGGCTGATCCAGTTCAGCAGCTTTAAAAAAGCATTTTGGATGCTGTGGTAATACAGTGCTGCACATCACGCTATACTGGTGATTTGAATCAATAATATTTTTTTTTTCATTTATGAATTTTAACTTTCCTGTAAGTTAACGTGCTTATTTGATAGCAATGAAAATATGCCAATTCGAGGCCATAATTGATCATGAGTTGATGTCCCTCTTTCTAACAAGCTATGCTATGAACATTTCTTTCTTTCTTTTCAAATGTATGTAACTTAAGGGAGGCAGTGTGTTACAGTTGCTGTTTATTTACATAGGTAGCTTTAAGAGAAATTGGACATAAATTAGTGGCTAGAGAAAGGGAAAAGATCAAAGACCACTTTAAACAATATTTGAAACTACCTTCAAATGTGTAAAACACATGCATAAGTGCAAAAGCTTTGTATTCTGAATTGATTTTATAAAAGAAGGTTGCACTTGATTTTCAACTAAAAAGCTTAGTTTGTAATCTGGAACTAATAATAAGGTCTGTAAGTGATATCTACTGATTTTAAAGGCCAGGAAAGCTTGAGGCAATCTTTTTAAAAATGTGCTTCATAACTGGTATGTCAGTTTTATTGAACTAATAGACTGAACAGATAGGGCTGCAGACACTCAGGTAAAATCTGGTTTAGCACTTTCTAGAAACTAATTTCAAGTATTTGTGTGAATGACTTAGTCATTTCAGGGGCTTGGTCATCCTTGAAACATAAGCAAAAAGGTGTTTCCTGTGCTTAATTGAGATGGATCTAACTGACCAGCCTTTGCTGTGATTATATTAGTTACTTGTAGGTTACATTTGAAAAAGAAACATTTAAATCAAAAGCATTGTGTATTTGTTCAATAGCTCAGGCTTAAGAAAAGGCCTTACCATCATTTCAGGTATTTTCACTTGTGGAACAACTGTTTTTTGGTGGGGAACAGCTTCTTGTCTGTCAAAGCTGATGTATAAGAGGATGCTGTCAGCTGCAAATCTCTAGGATGCAGAAGATGCATTTTCATAGAGCTGCAGCGGTCATTGTAAACTGCAGAAAGCAGATGTGATCTTTCAAGCAGCGAAAGGAGGGATGACATTGCCACCTGGAATCTCACCAGCCTGGTGGCAAACTTGCACACTACTGATCAGAAGCAAACTTTCATGGTTGCTACTCTGAAGGCTTGCTGTAGTTTTAAAAGGGTACTGTCACTCAGTTTTATATAAATACGCTTCCATAATTGTACAGGTGCTTGTTCCTGCTTCTTGGTGATTCTGTTTACAGTGCTTTTTCTGGAGCATGCAGCATTACAGATGTGAAGTACTTTCTACAAATTCTGCATTTGCACCTTTGTACACTGCAGTCTATTGACTGAAACCCAGGGAATTTCTTTGGACCACTCTAGATGGTCCTCGTAGCTTGTAATTGTGACTCTTTCTGTTCTAGGTGATTTGTGCTTGCGATGCTTGTAACATGTAAACACAGTAAAGTGTGCACCAAGGGTAGATGAGTGCAGCGGTGCTGTGAGCAGCCACTGGCTGACAGTGGTGTGTATTTGACAAGAAACTAGTGATGTATTGGTGAAATACTGTCAAGGGAAGCCTTTGCTGAAGAATGAAATGAAGTTGTGGAGAAAGCTGTAAGCTTTTTGAGCTACTGGAGAAAATGTTACTGCTTTCAGGAGTGCTGTCAGGGATGGCTAAATATATCTGAGTCTGGGAGATAGTGCTTGTCGTAATTTGTGTGTTGGCAAATGCATGTGTATAAATCTGGAATTTGTCTGCTGGAAGAAAAAAGATCTTTACCAATATAATTCACCAGAAATTATTTTAATAAGATTGCCGTATTAATTTACCATGATTGAAGCAGTAAAATAACCAGATTAGATTGTGGATATGGTCCTCTAAATCCCTGCTCTCAGAGATTTAATAGCTATGGAGATGATTTGATAGAATCTGAAGATTCCAGTACTTTTTTTCTTAAATTGAATATCAATGTCAGGTTAGGGCCTGAGAGCTGGCTGCTTTTAACAAAGGGTGCTCTGTCAGGGCTGTTAGTTTCTGCAGGAGTAGGTATACTTTCTGAAGCCTTGGGTGGCATGTTTAGTGGGAGGTGTCCCTGCCCATGGCTGGGGGGTTTGAACTAGATGATCTTAAGGTCCTTTCCAACACTAACTGTTCCATGATTCTAGATGAGTTCCATTAAGTCTTCATTTCTGGATGCTTAAAAGGCTGCTTTTTATGTCTTTCATCAGATACCAGTCAGTAACTCCTTTAACAGTTCTCTTGAGATCATCTGTAAGCTCTGTCTTTTACAAATGTTGCCCCAAATTGTTTTTGTTTACACAGGCATCTTAAAAATGTATATCTCCATAAAACCATACTTCACAAAATCCAGTAAATTGGAATTTTCCTCAACCTGTGGCACTGGGGTGGTCATAATGCATCAATTTCAGATGTCCGTGGCCTAGTTTGAGTATGTTAAGCTAGTTCCAAGTTTTGTGTGTTAACAAAACTGAATTAGATGTGATGTTTCAGTGCACAGTTTTGGTAAATATGTGTTGCCTTTGCCTTTTTTTTTTTTTTTTTCCTTTAAATTTCTGAATTGATAGTATTTTCCACAGCTTATACTACACAAGCAGAGTGGGTAAGGAGAGAAGAAAACCAAGCAGGTTACAGTTTTGAAGAAAGACATGGAAAGTGGTAGGTGTGATTGTCTTGGGAATTGCATATTTCAGGGCTTTAATTGTAAATGCTGTGCCTCAAGTGCAAACACTGTTCTGAGTTCATGGGGGTAAGGCATTATGAGCATGACCACTGAAAAAGAAGCTCCTAAGTTTGATATGATGACAGACCGTTAATGACAAAACTTTGAATCTTGCACTGGTTACTGTCATACTCTAGGTCACACTTAGTGACAGTTGAAACAAGGGCTTGTTTTATATAATAGATAAATCTCTTTTGTCCGTGCCTTCCTCCTGTTTGTACTCCTTGCTGCCTTTTGTGTTTGTCAGGCATTTTTAATGATAATTAGCTGCTGTTACTGTGGATTCTTTGACCTGGAAAGAAAGGGTAGCAGCAGTGGGCTGCATACAGCAGGTTTTGAGATGGAAGATGTATTTTTGGTTTTGTCTACTGTAGAGCCATGTGTACTAGCTGCCCAGGAGTGAAGGCCATAGCTTTCAGCCCTTCTGAGTCCATTTGGAATTACTGGTTTGTCTCTTCTGGATCTGAGCCTGGTCCTCCAGTGTAGCTCCCTCCAGCAGCTATGTGTGATGGTTTAGCTTGAGCTGCTGGAAGACTTTTTAAGGAGTGGAAAAAGTGGGTGGGCATGTTGGGTGAAACAATGATTTTTTGAGAGTCTACAATTGTCCTGTGGTGTGAGCTGTATGGTGGAGAGGGATGGTTTTGGAATGACTGAGAGCATGATCAAGGCAGAAAGCAAAGGTATGGGGAGCTCTGGGTGTGTTTGGGAGCCTTTGTAGCAGGAGGAATGGAAAGCTTGATGCTGAGACTGAAGACCAAGTTTCAGAGGAGCATGGAACATGTGGGTTTGGATTTATCCTGGAGGTGTTTCTAAACCATATTTGACCAGCCTGTTCCTCTGTTTTTCCTCATGCATGCTCAAAATGACAGTTGCTCTGACCAGAAGTGGGAGTTGCAAAAGTGACTTGTTCAGAGTGAACAAATTCTGTGTCAAGTTTGACTGTACATTAAGAAGTTAATTTGATATGGTCCAAGAAGCCAAGGTGCATTAAAAGAATTGTGAGATAATACGAAGTGTGTATAGGTCAACAGGTAAAATTAATACATGATAACATGCCTTGTTAACAGCACCTTAGTATTAAGCTACACATCCTCAGATCTCTACTACTAAAGCAATGTAGGAATTTGTCTTTTATTATCTTTTTTTACCCAGCTGTACCAGCTATAGGCTATATATTTATTTATATCTATACCAGCCAGGTAGTAACCGTGGGGTTTGTCTTGTCATTTTAGGTAAATGCACTACTAAGCTCCTAAACTAACTTCGGTGCCTTTATTTTGAATACCATAGCCTTGAGCCTTTCCTTCTCCATAGTGATCTGTGACCTCTGTGTTCCTTCACAGCTGCCTGGCTGACAGCTTTATTAGTTAGTAGTGAACCTAGGGTCCAGCTGTGTTCTTGGAGAGTTAGACTTAAACTCCAGAGCAATTTGCAGTAAACCAAGAAAAGCTGTTTCGCTTGTCGTCTTGTACATTGTAT
This sequence comes from Forpus xanthops, assembly GCA_032466535.1. Classification (NCBI taxonomy): domain Eukaryota; kingdom Metazoa; phylum Chordata; class Aves; order Psittaciformes; family Psittacidae; genus Forpus; species Forpus xanthops. The sequence continues at coordinate 40,044 of JASSUY010006513.1, forward strand.
GCTTGTGTCTCAATGCATATAAATTAAGAAAGGAACTCTCCTTTAAACTGTAAAGACTCGAGTAATTTTTCTGTCTTAAAACACTTGTGGGTTTCTGTAATACAATTATGTGGGAATTAGATGATTTAAGTACCAAGTGTAAAGTTATTTAAATACCTCTTTGCCTGAGTGGCATAACTTAATTTGGATTTGGACTGTCTACTTTCAGAATAATAGTCTTCATTCAGAGCTTAGTGTCTTGATAGCCTGGGCAGATTTCTGCTTGCATCTAGATGACTTCTCTCCACCCTCCCTCCCCCCAGTTGTGTTTAGTTGACTTAATGTCCATGCTTTTATAAATGTGAAAGTTACTCTTAATTCAGAATAATTTTCAAAATCATATGAAATAAAAGCATAACATTTTTTTCCCCACTGTAATTACTAAAGTCTGAAAGGAAGTACTTCAGAAAGTGTTTCACATCCAGATAGTTTCTTTCCAATAATCTGCTGCAGTTAGAATATGGTGTAATGAATTTATTAGTTTTGCTAGAACTGTTAATCAGGGTTTAGCTCTATACTGCGATCTAGCAACTTTATTATTACATTGTACAATCAAATGTATGAAGTTGGAATTTTTTTCCTACCTTTTCTCAAGTGCCTTCAGCTTGCTTTGTTCTTGTAAAATGTTTTGAAAGGTTACTTTTGGAGAGGAGAGAAAAAATACCTTTGTGTGTCAAACTAACTTGTGGCCAGACTATTTGTTTCACATCAGGGAAAACTTAGGTGCAAATTAATATATTACGACTGTTCAATTGCTTACCCCAAAGCATGGAACTCTGGTTACCCTACTCCCTTCGCACTGAACAAGGAATTAAACTAGGCAAATACTTCTAGTTGAAAGTTGGCTTGTTGTTAATTATGTTAATCTGGTTTACAAATAATTTCATCATCTGCATGTTAAACTTCTCCGTACTTCTCATGCTTTAAAAAGGCTGTGACCATATGGTCCTTAAATCATTGCAGTGTCAAAAGTCTGGTATACTTGTAGTGAAAAATAGCATGTTTTTGAAAATTTAAACTTTTGCTTTCTTGATCATAGTATTGTTTTGATAACAGGGTAGTTCCTTTTTCCTCTAGGGTTTCAGTTTGACTTCAGTTCTCAACAGTTAGTGTTTACTAACCCTATAGACATCATTTTAGTCTCAGCTTTACTAGAATCAACTTTAATGAAAAGCAAGTAGAGTATTAACATTCAGTGTGGAAAAACATGAAGCTGTGAAGCTTCTGTGGAGACATTACATTCTAGTGTAGTCCTAATATAATTAGTTCATAATTTGTTTTCTTTGAAGATGCTTTTTTCTTCACATTTGTTCATACATTTTCACATATTTCAATTTTATAGCTCTGATTTAAAAAGAGCTTGTCGGTGTACATTGTGCACAATGTTGGAGGACAGATACAAAATTTGTACCCTCCCTTGTAAGCCACAGTAACATCCATGATTTCTGTTGTGTAATGCGTGGCTCTGTCAGTTGCAGTCGGAGGTATGGCTTCATAAATCAGCACTTGAAGCCGCTTTAACACTATTCTCACAGTGCAAGTCTGATGGAGCTGTTGCATGAGCTTGCTTTGACTTCTGTACTGCAAGTTCAGCCCTGATTTCCACAAAGACACCAGCAAAACTTAATCTTTTGAAAAATGCTTCCTAAAAAAGATAATAAAATATGCAGATGTTTCTCCACTCCTCAAACTCTTAACCAGTCATTTTGATACAACGAGCATACTTGAAATCCTCATGCTTTACTGCTCATTAAAGTTAATGCTGAAAACACGCATATAAAAGCTCTTGAAAGTCTTTGGTGCTTTGTCACTGTGGCTGAAGTTGAATTTGATGGTGATGTGTATAAATTCAGGTGTATAAATTTTCATAGGAAGAAAAACATTGAGGTGCTGTTGAAAGTCAGGCTGTAGGATTTCCTTGTTGGAAATCTGGAGCAACTGCAAAGGAACTAGGAGATGACCTGTGCACAAGATCAAGTCAAAATGTGTTCATTATCCCTTTGATTCAGATAGAAAATAAATAGTAGTTTTCTGGAGTTATATCTGGTTTTCTTTTAATTCTGTTGTGGGCTGTACTTCCCATTTAATTCCCACATTTTCTGTAGATGGTCCTTGTTACTACTATCTCCATTTTTGCATCAAGCCATTGCTTTTATTCCTATGTGACTGCTTGCACATAGCTTCTTGTCTTGCTGCCATTGCTTCTGTCAGGGTCAGTGCAGAACCTATGCTTGGTAGAACTTTAGCTTCATGGGACATCTCATGCTTAGTGTTGATGTGTCATTGGTAAGCATGCTTTCTTGTTTGCATAGTAGTATTATAAATGCTACCACAGAGAATTAAAGAGAGAATAATTGGCATGATCAATATATGGAGGACAGAAGCTTACAAAAAAGGGAGCTATGTCTTTCAGAGAAGTTACTATATGTACAGGTTAACAGTACTGGTTTTTTTGATGGAACGTGGTAGGAATGCCTATAACACAGCTTGTAACACTTTTTCACAATTTGATGTGTGTCCACTGTTAACATAGTATGCTTGAGGGAGTTGAATTAGGTTAAAATATTTGGTGGTTTAAAGCATTTTGAAATTAATTTCCCATTTCTGGGATGCTTTGAAGATGGGGGTTTAAATATACGGAGAGATTAGGTAAGCAAATTCAGAAGACAAGAGAGTAGTAGGAGAAAGAGATTAAGTTCTCAGACTTTTTGTGCAGGATTTTCACATGTGAATGGAAGGAAATAGAGACAAAATAAAGTTATGTTTTTGCAGAAGTTCCCTTTGGAGCAGAATATTAACGATGGAGAGAGATGCTGAAAGTTGGTGGTAGGGCTGAGACTATGGTGAAGGATGGTATATTTTAGAATAATATAATGAACTAGACTTTAATGGAACATCTGTGGTTTAGCATTTTAGCATTTGAACAAATGGGAGCATTTGACAAAAGAATACAGTATTAAGATGCTCAAAGCAGTTGGAATGACTGAAAACTCACAGTTCAAAGGAAAGAGGAAATGTTGCTGTGTGGTGTATGTATAGTGGTGCTGGGTGTCTTTGTGGAGGAAAGCATGCCATGTCATTGGTTTTTGTTGTTTGCATTCTGTTAAGAAAGGCACTCTAAAGTACAGAATGAGTCTGAGTCTGAATCAGTTTGAACCCAAGTGTTGTGTAGAATAAAGATGCAGTAGTTAAGAAGGTTGCTTGTCTGTGAACTAAGCAGGCACTAAGTCAAGCGCATAAACTGATGGCTCTGGCTAGGCAACTTTTGTTATAAACCTTAAAGTTAAGTGAGAAGCAAAAGAGACCCTGATCTGAGACTCAAGCAAGACAGTCATGCGAAAACTATTTCCACCAGTAGATTAAAAACATGTACTAAACCACTATTTTGTTATGAAACTTATGGAGGTGAGTTTCAACCCAACCAGTTGAAGGTTTCCAAATTTTGAAATTATGCTTTGTATTACTACCAAAACCAACCTTAAGTTTGTGACTTGAATGCAAAATACTGAAATGAAATAGGGGAGGTTATTTAAGGTGGCATATTTAATACTTTTCTTCTGTTTATACAGCCTTGGCCCTTTGGTGAGTAAAGTGAAGGAGTATCAAGTGGAGACCATTGTAGATACCCTCTGTACAAACATGCTTTCAGATAAAGAACAATTACGTGATATTTCAAGCATTGGCCTTAAAACTGTGATTGGAGAACTCCCCCCAGCTTCCAGTGGTAAGGCATTTTGTACTCAAGACTACCTAGTATTAAAACATTGCTAACTAAAAAAAAAATAAAATACAAAAGCTGGGCCCCTCAATGAAGAGGCTTTGGTTCATTTAACATTGGAATTAATTTGTCAGAGGAAAAATATATGGCACAGATATCCTTTTAGATGTTTCTTCTCTGTATTTCCAGATTTTTCTAGTTTGAAAACTTTTTTTACTAAAGGATTGCATTAATATGAAAACCAAACTTACAGTATATGAAGTTCAGTATAACAAATGGAGTGTAAAAGCCTCCTATTTTAATAATTGCCTTGGTGGAACAATTCTAGGCTATAGTAATAGCTAAATCTCATCTTGCGTTTTGATTGATAGTATTCTTTGAAATTGATTATAACTTGGGTATTTTTCTTTTATGATTTCTTTTCTTGTCTCGGTTTCTGGCAAGTGTTTTGAAAAGTACCCTGTGTTTCTAACAATTGCTTGATAAATTACTGAAATGCTTACCTGCAGTTTTAAATAAAGGCATTCTTTCGTTCAAAAGAGATAGTAATGATGAGCAGCTCATCAGTTAATGACACTACTTTTTTCTTCAAGTTATATTCGGATATCATAAGATATGAATGAGAATAGAGAGGTGATTCAGAAGGATTTGGAAGTGTGGATTTTAGAAACTGATGTTTCTTTAAAAAAAAAGGAATTAAAAAAATAAAACAAATGAAGGTTAGTGCTAGCTTTTTGGGTAGCTGATACCATGACACGAGCTTCTTCTCTTGTCAGAATTACTCCAGACACTGTTAGACATTTGGGGAATGGGGGAAACTCTGGAGTTGTGCTAAAGTTGTTTTACTTGAATTTTAAGTCACTTGGGGTATACATCCCCTCCCCTTTCTTAAATGCTTCAGCAGTATTACAGGTACTTGTTACTTAAGTAGCTTCTTGGACAAAGATTTTTCTCTTTGATATACAGCTAGTCTTTAGAGGTGGCTCTATCTACTGCTGAGCTTTCCCCTACCTGTAGTTTATTCCTTTATTTTTTACTTATAGCCCTTTTGTTTATTGCTCTAGGTTTGTCTTGGCCTTCACTTACCACTGCTTACCCTGCCAAGAGCAGTGTACTTTCCCATAAAGAAAGTACAGACACTTAAGAAGGCCTGCTTAGTATTTTTGTACATAGATAGTCTTTCAGCTCTAATGCACAGTACATGTTACATTAGCAAACAAACTGGCTGTTAAGCTTGTTTTGTTGGGTGGGAAGATTTTTTTAATGTCGAGATCAGGTTACTTTCCATGGTTGTGAACATCATCTCTGGTGTTAAAAACTGTGGGTTTTTTTCATTATGGAAATGCTGAGGTTTTGTTGTTCTTCCAGGTTCTGCATTAGCAGCTAATGTTTGCAAAAAGATCACAGGGCGTCTCACTAGTGCTATAGCCAAACAGGAAGATGTGTCTGTTCAACTGGAGGCACTGGATATTATGGCTGATATGCTAAGCAGGTAAACATCAGTCTTCCAAAATGCTGGTAAATGCAGATAAATACTCCTTAAAGCTTGACCTTTAATTTCCCAAATGTTAAATGTAAATTACTTGAAGTTATGTGAGATAATGGGGTGATGTATTAAATATAGGTGAAACTTCATTTAGGAGAAAAAAGTGAATGTATTAATAAGAAGTTCATTGATAGATTGCTTGCTATTTAATCTTCTGAGAATGTAGTTTTAAGATTATGTTAATGCTTATTGCTTTGAGTGTATGTTTTAAACTAATTTAATATTTTAAGAAGTGCCAAAACCTTAAATGTGAAGACTAATTGGTATCTGTGTGTGGTGCTTTGGGAATATTTAAAGAAATTGTTGTAAATATATGAACAAAGTTATCTAGATTCAATTGGTTTGAGTTTGTGTTTTATCTGTTTTAAGGCAAGGAGGACTGCTTGTTAACTTCCATCCTTCAATTCTGACCTGTCTGCTCCCCCAGCTGACTAGCCCCAGACTTGCTGTGAGGAAAAGAACCATCATTGCTCTTGGTCACCTGGTTATGAGTTGTGGCAATATGGTTTTTGTTGACCTCATTGAACATCTGTTGACAGAATTGTCTAAAAATGATTCCATGTCAACAACTAGGACCTATATACAGTGTATTGCTGCTATTAGTAGGCAAGCAGGTCATAGAATAGGTAAGAAAAATTTATAAATTATCTTCAATTTTTAAAGTTTTTATGTGAGAGTAATTACTTTGCTAACTTTTTTTTTTTTCTCCCTTACTAGGTGAATATCTTGAGAAAATAATTCCTTTGGTTGTAAAGTTTTGTAATGTAGATGATGATGAACTACGAGAGTACTGCATTCAAGCCTTTGAATCCTTTGTTAGGAGGTAAGACGTAATAGTGTGTGCCATTTGATGTCAAGAGACAGTCCCCTTGGTACAAAATGTGTTTGCAAGCTCTTAGCTGGAGCTGTTCCTATAACAGTCCTATAACTTCTAAGCAGTGTGTTATATCTGTACTGAAGAAACTTTCTCCTGTGCCATTACTACTTACAGGAAAGTATTTTAATACTACTTGTTGTCCAGTAGTGGTGACAAAAACATAAGTACCCAAAGGCATATCTTGGTTCTCTTCAGTCTTCCAGTCTAGCAGATCCACTTACATGGTAGCATTGTGCTTTCTGACCTATCTTTATGAACTTCTGGTGGATAAATTGAGGGTACTTGGTTTGGCCAGTGTCTCCAAAATGCAGTATGTATTATCAAGTCTTCTAGGAGTATTTTAATTCTTCAAAGTAATTTGACATTGATTGTATTTTTGTATTATGCAGATGTCCTAAAGAAGTTTATCCTCATGTCACTACTATTATAAACATTTGTCTTAAGTATCTTACCTATGATCCTAATTACAATTATGATGATGAAGATGAGGATGAAAATGCAATGGATGCTGATGGCGGTGATGATGATGATCAAGGTATATTCTCCTTTTGGTGTGGGGAGAGGAAGAGCTTATGAACCTGCACTCATACAAGATAATCAGTATGGGTGGTATTGCTATTAAGTGCCAGCATTTGAATCACTTGCATGCTTTCCTATTCAATTTTTGTACTGTTTTTAAAAATACTTTGTGAATTCACTGTTTGGAATAAAAGTATAGGATGTTAGTGCTAGAGATAAATAAGTCTGGTGGTGAACATAGGGCACAAGACAGATATTTTAAAATACTTGAAAGGCAGAAAATGGCAGAAACATGTAGGATGATATAACTGAAGTGAGAAGAATGTCAGTTAACGAAGTGAAAATATATTTTCAGCCTGGGAAAGGCTCCTCGCTACTTTCTGCTATAATATATTGCTACCTAATGCATAAAATCAGAATAGATTGAAAATTGCAACATACTCAGTATTTTTTGTAGGATAAAAAAATGTTTTAGTGTGACAGGTGTAAGGTTTTTGTTGTTAATATGGTGACAATATATACGTTGCCATACGTAAGCTTCATGAAAACTTGGATGCACAAGTAATCTGAACCCAGAATGTAATATTCTCATTACTTTAAGAATGAGTGAGCTGCATAGTTGTTGATTTAGTGCATAAGAAGTTAACTTGAATTGCTTACTGTATGGTGGGGTTTTGTTGTCATTGTTTGGGTCAGAGTATGTTTTGATTTACTGCTAGAAAGAAACAAACAGAACAGTTTGAGTCTTGATCAACTAGTAACTGTTGTTGCATTCTTGCTTATGTCATGAGTAAAGAGGAGTATGCTTTAAATCAGTAGGCAGGCTGTAAATAAGATGCAAACTGCCTTGTCCTGTTTGCAGTTTAAATCAATACATATGTAAGACTTGCGTGAAAAAATTGGCAGAGAAAATGATTAGTCTTATGATTTAGGCAGCTTAGAAGGCTTTTTATCTAAGGTTTTTAATGTTCTTCTGAAACTTTCTTTGGTGTGCCTTATGGAAAGAACCCAAGTGTATTCTTATTAATTGCTTAAAATAAAAATGCTTTGATTGTCTAGACTTGAACATATTCATTATTTATTTTTTCAAGGGAGTGATGATGAATATAGCGATGACGATGACATGAGCTGGAAAGTGAGGCGTGCTGCTGCTAAGTGTCTGGATGCTGTGGTTAGCACAAGACATGAAATGCTTCCTGAATTCTACAAAACTGTGTCTCCTGCTTTAATAGCCAGATTCAAAGAACGTGAGGAGAATGTTAAAGCAGATGTTTTTCATGCATATCTTTCTCTTTTAAAACAAACTCGACCTGTGCAAAGTTGGCTTTGTGATCCTGATGCAATGGAACAAGGAGAGACACCATTGACAATGCTTCAGAGTCAGGTTATTTATCAAAAATTTTGTTATCTTTGAGAAGAGGTATTGAAGTTGTACCTTGTTCATAAGGATAGTTCTTGAAATGTGCCATATCATACTTTCCTCATACACAGGTTACAGTTGATTACTGTAGTACTGACAGCAGGCCAGCTAAACTGGTCCAGGGAATTGCAGCAGTCTTGGGAAGTGGAATTCCAAACTCAGCAAATATGCTTATCTGATGTCAGTGTTTTATCACCACCTGTAAAAGTTGCACATCTTATGTAGTTTAGTCAAATTACCAGAGCAAAACGGTTATTTTTTTTGTGTTCTATAATGCAGATGTAAGCTCTGATGTTCTAACTTGATTTGCTGCAACATATTCTATTTGCAGAATAAAAACTTTATTTGCTGAAAAGCTTTTTCTAAGTGTTTTATCTCACCTTTTAATGTTAAATTGCTATTTTTAATAGCATTTCTTTTGACTAATTTTCCCGTTTCTATAAGTTCCCTAGAGAAATCGGAAGTAGAGCAGTAGGACACATCTTTCTATAGCCCTAGTGATGAAAGAAATGTCAGCTGTTAAATCAATTAACGAATGTGTGATAATTACAGGTCCCCAACATTGTTAAAGCCTTGCACAAACAGATGAAGGAGAAAAGCGTGAAGACTCGTCAGTGTTGCTTTAACATGCTGACTGAGCTGGTAAATGTGTTACCTGGAGCCCTAACACAGCATGTTCCTGTACTTGTACCGGGTATGAAAAACATAATATCAACTTAAGGTTTTATTAGTAAATTGAATGTGAAATTTCAAAGTCTTTAAATCTTGACTGCTTTTTGCAAAGGCTTTGAAGTGTTCCTTCTATTTAAAGAAATGGGCAAAATAATCAGCTACTATGTGGATGCATGTAAATATTTTTAGAGACATATTTCAGTCTTGAAAACAAAGGTTAATTCTAAGTGAGACTTCTTTTTTTACTTCTGTATTTAAAGAGACAGATAATTTGATTCTTAATTGCAAGATCACACTGCGTTTCTGATCTCAGCAGAGTGAAATATTATTCAGCTTTTGGGACCTAAAATGTTGAATTTTGAAGTAACAAAGTTTGGAAAGGTTTGAAGGTTCAGAATCAGTTTATAAATCAGAAAATATATCACAAGTCATCAGAAGGCCCATGTCTTCTGTGTAGAGGAAGCTTGAAAACTAATTGATTGAATAAACTGTTGAGAGGAGTTTAGAAGCATTCAAAAAGGTTGGGAGCAGGAAAACATAAATTCAGTATTGCTGCTGTCCTTCAGAAACTTTGCTAACCTAAAAAGATACTCTTCTTTTTTCTTCCAGGAATAATTTTTTCACTGAATGACAAATCAAGTTCTTCTAATCTGAAGATAGATGCACTGTCCTGTTTATATGTGATCCTCTGCAATCATTCTCCCCAGGTCTTTCATCCTCATGTTCAAGCATTGGTACCTCCAGTTGTAGCTTGTGTGGGAGACCCATTTTACAAGATAACATCGGAAGCGCTTTTGGTTACACAACAACTTGTGAAGGTTATTCGTCCTTTAGACCAGCCTTCTTCCTTTGATGCTACTCCTTACATCAAAGATTTGTTTACTTGTACAATCAAGAGGTTAAAGGCTGCTGACATTGACCAGGAAGTGAAAGAAAGGGCGATATCTTGTATGGGTCAAATAATCTGTAGCCTTGGTGATAGCCTAGGCGCAGACTTGCCTAGTACACTTCAGATCTTCCTAGAGAGACTGAAGAATGAGATCACTCGGTTAACTACAGTAAAGGCTATGACATTGATTGCTGGTTCTCCTTTGAAGATAGATTTGAGACCAATCCTTGGGGAGGGAGTTCCTATTCTCGCTTCCTTTTTGAGAAAGAACCAGAGAGCTTTGAAACTGGGTACTCTTTCTGCTCTAGATATTTTAATTAAGAATTACAGTGACAGCTTGACAGCTGCCATGATTGATGCCGTCTTGGATGAGCTTCCACCTCTGATTAGTGAAAGTGATATGCATGTATCACAGATGGCCATCAGTTTTCTGACAACACTGGCTAAAGTATATCCTTCCTCTCTGTCAAAGATTAGTGGGTCCATTCTCAATGAACTTATTGGGCTGGTGAGATCACCTTTGCTTCAGGGTGGAGCACTTAGTGCCATGCTAGAATTTTTCCAAGCTTTGGTTGTGACTGGTACAAATAATTTAGGATACATGGATTTACTGCGCATGTTAACGGGTCCAGTGTACTCGCAGAGTACAGCACTTACTCATAAGCAGTCTTACTATTCCATTGCCAAATGTGTTGCTGCCCTTACTCGAGCCTGCCCTAAGGAAGGACCAGCGGTTGTAGGTCAGTTCATTCAGGACGTCAAGAACTCAAGGTCCACGGATTCCATTCGTCTTTTGGCTTTGCTTTCTCTTGGGGAAGTTGGGCATCACATTGACTTAAGTGGACAAATTGAGCTGAAGTCTGTAATATTAGAAGCATTCTCTTCTCCTAGTGAAGAAGTCAAATCAGCTGCATCTTATGCATTAGGCAGTATTAGTGTTGGCAATCTTCCTGAGTATCTGCCATTTGTCTTACAAGAAATAACCAGTCAACCTAAGAGGCAATACCTTCTTCTTCATTCCTTGAAAGAAATAATTAGCTCTGCATCAGTGATTGGTCTCAAACCGTATGTTGAGAACATCTGGGCCTTACTCCTGAAACACTGCGAATGTGCAGAAGAGGGTACAAGGAATGTTGTTGCTGAATGCTTGGGCAAGCTTACGTTAATAGACCCAGAGACACTGCTTCCGCGACTCAAGGGATACTTGGCATCAGGTGAGTAGTAGTAAATCACGTAGATATTGGAGCAAATGGTCTTATACTATTTATTAAATTTTGTTTTGCCAATTGCTTAAATTTTGTGATATTGAAGTTTTGCTCCCCCCAACAACAATGGGCAGCTTATATGACTCCCCTTTCTGCAAGTTGTTAATCATATATAATATGTATTACTTTTATATTCTGCTTTCAGACTGTGGTATTTCACTTGATACTGTGTTTAACAAAGAGCTATAAACTTAGGGCAGAAAGAACATGGGCGACAAAAGGACAGCTAGACAAACTCATTAGAACATGTTGACCCTTTAATGTAAATTACAGTATTCCTAATTTTCCGATAAGAATTCAGAAATTTTTAAGGATTAGGAAAGGTAATTGTACGTACCTTATGAATCTTGTCAGTAGAGTTCCCGATCTGAAACTGTTTTCTTTGTGTGCTTCTGCTTTAAAGAGGAGAGTTATTTGTAGGCCTATGTGTGATGATAAAAAAAAAATCAGTTCTAATAGGCTTATTACTACTACTACTGTTATCTGGTATACTTTCTGAACCAGATAACATTAAATGCTTATTACAAATGGCATGGTGTTCTCCCTCCTTAAAATGCTTTCTCCATAGATTTAGTTGAGTTACATATTGCATTGCTAGTAATAAATAGCATTTCTTGTTTAACGTTCTTAAAAGTACTAGAAGATTAAAAAGAATGGCATTGAATGTGATTTAAATTCTCTAGCTGTACTGTTTTAATGTTACATATTCACACTTCTGTTTCATATTAGGGTCGTCATATGCTCGAAGTTCAGTGGTTACTGCTGTTAAGTTCACTATTTCTGATCATCCACAACCCATAGACCCACTTCTGAAGAACTGCATAGGTAAGTTCTTTACTTTTGCTAACAGCTTCTATATTTTCAGGCAATAGAATTGCATTTAAAATGCGTTCCTTTTGTTTTCAGAAGTAAACATTTTTCAGGTACTGGTGTTGGTTGCTAATGATAACTGTTCTGAGCAGTAAAAGTTGTGTTATTAAAAATTATATATATATTGAAGCTGTGATACAAGAGTCTAAGGCTTTTCTTAAGATGGGATCCAAAAGCTGATTTTCTTTCATGTGCTCTTGCTTATTGTAGCAGTTTAATATGGTGAGTTACTGTCTGCCCAGGAGGGTGGTCTTGGAAATATTTGACATTCAGTCACTTAAAATATAAATGCATGTCTGAATTCTGAGTATTATCAGGAGGTGAATTGTAAGTTTAGGTCCTAATGATTCTATAATGTTTAAGGTCCAAAAGTGTTTGGAAGTGTGTATATTTTTACAGGGATAATGTAATCAAAGCTTTCAGTGTAACACCAGTACGATAAAGAGGCTTAGCAATGCTGTGGCTTTTTGATCTTATTTGTATGAAAAAGTATTGTAGAATTGTTTAATATGCTATGGTGACTGGTTTATAGTGTGTTAATTATAGGTTTAAAGATCTGTAAAAAAAATTGTGTGTACTCCTAAACCGGATGGGGGAAAAAAGATTAATCTTTAAAGCACACGATCTTGTGGAGAGGAAGTTTTTTATTTACGGTGAAGTGGAATCAGTTCCTTTGTGTTATTTTTATCACTAAGCTGAATTTATTTTTTTAATTCTTAATTATATGTTCAAGAATTGTTTGTGGTCCCTCTTCCCTTCCCCCTCCCCCGGAAGCTGCCTTGCCCCTTTGGTTTCTGGAAATATGAATTGATTATTCCGTAAAAACCCAAAACTGTTGGTATCTCGTACTTAAAAAAATCTCAGTTATCTTTAGGTTTGTTCTACTCAGTTTCTTTTTTGTGTGTAGAAGTCACTTCAGTGTTTATACCTTGTTGGTTTTGTCCTTTTTAAAATTTCACTCCTCCTGGAAGTTGCTAGTAAAACCTCGCAAACATTGAGGAAAATAAGATATGTTCCTGCATGAATTTATTTTAACAAGGCTGTGTTATAGAACTGCAGAAGTTCTAAGTTGAAAATGCCTGAAGGGAGAGTAGGATGAGAGAGGTATTTACTCATTAATACATACTGAGCTAGGGTCATTTTGGGGCAGTCTAAGAATTCTCAATATATGCTGATTTAAGGTTAAAATCAGTATTTTGATAGTCTCCTTAAGAGGGGTTTTCTAATTCTTGAACTGCAGAATGGAAATTATTTTTCTGATGCAACTAAGCAAAGATATTTTTAAAGTAGAAAATGAACAAGATCCTCACAGGTTGATTTGTTTCTATACATGATTGCAGGTGATTTCCTGAAAACATTGGAGGACCCAGATCTCAATGTGAGGAGAGTAGCACTGGTGACATTTAACTCAGCTGCACACAATAAACCATCATTAATAAGGGACCTCTTAGACACTGTGCTTCCTCATCTTTACAATGAAACAAAAGTCAGAAAGGAATTAATTAGAGAGGTATGTTAACTAAGAAAAAGTG